>JAJOOR010000613.1:0-23255 GCA_036250505.1 Solanum acaule | reverse complement strand
GATAGCCAAGATTTGCTGGAGGAATTTGAGAAAGTTGCTACTTATGGAGGAAATGGAAGTAGCAATTGTATTCGAATCTTCAAGCGCAGGGCTGAAAAGAAGGTGAGTCTTCTTAACTACCTACTGTTCATATTTGTTTTTTTCCCTCACAATCTTGACTGTTCTTATGTTGTTCCATAATAGAAAATATATTCCTTTTTTGAGATATTCGATTATTGAAAAACAACATTTTCTTGGGTTCCCGAATGATGGTATGTTCGTTACTCCAGCTCTTTTGTTGCCTCAACGTTCCACATTTACAAGTAAATTATTTTGTACTATGTGTTAGTTTACCTCAAACAACTATTGCTTTAACCACATGATGTTGGCTGATCTTAGTAGATACTTTTACAACTATTCGGATTTGACATTACATCTTAGTATGATCGTGAGAAATAATAGAGGCTACGATTCTAAAAGCCTCTATGTAGTGTGTTATGCTTGGTGAGGTTTGTCATCTAGATAAGTGATTTTCTTTTTTCCTTGCTATGTGAATTCCAATATCCATTTGCATACGGAATTAGAACAAATGAGCATGTTTATTATTATTACAGTACACATGTTATTCTGTGTTACTAAGCTCCTGTTAAAGCTAATTTAGTTAGTTTTTCTTATATGGATTTCTACTGTAGTACATTTCATTTTATGTGAAAAACAAAGTACACAAAGAGCTAGCAAGTTGTAATAAATAAAAATGATCCTCTGTTCCCTGAAGTTTCATTTTGCATATTTAGAAATGTTCACAAATATAGTATTCTTGACGAAGAAGATGTTCTATAGACATTACTATAATCGAGGCACTAAGAAGTTATAATATTAAGACGTAAAGCAGGGACAGTACACAAAGAGCTAGCAAGTTGTACATAAATAAAAATGATCCTCTGTTCCCTGAAGTTTCATTTTGCATATTTAGAAATGTTCACAAATAGAGTATTCTTGACGAAGAAGATGTACAATAGACATTACTATAATTGAGGCGCTAAGAAGTTATAATATTAAGTAAAGAAGGGATGTAATTATGTCAACTTAAAAAATAGAAGACATGTAAAGCTGTAATGTAATGTCAACAAAACTATATGTTATGGTGCAGGCCTCCGTTAGCTCTAAGATCTTAAACTTGACATTACATACATGACAGATCGTACGAATTATAAATCAAAGTCACTTGGAAGATTTTTGTCGTTATTTATTTGTCCGTTTGTATGCTCATCTCTTACTCAATTTTATATATATTGGATAGTTTCATTGATGCCCTAAAATGTTTTATGATAGTGCTTTCTGAAATATCTTATCGTAGCACTTTCTAGCTGGTCTGCTTGATTACAAGGTGGTCATTTTTTCTTTTGTTGAATCTTAGTAGTTGTAGACTTCCATTGAAAGATGAAAATTCACAAATTGAATATTTTCTACTTTATGTGCTTTTTGTCTTTAATTTCAAGCTTTTCTGTTACATGATCAATCCTATTAGTTTTGTTCATTACTAAAATGAATTGAATCCTATCAAATATTTCTATTTCTCCTTTGAATTACTTATATATATCCTATGAATTTCATTTCGCACCGGAAATTATTCTAGGAGAAGTTCGAATCCGTTCCGTTCGGAAATTGATTGGTCTTGGTTTGAAATGGTTTACGCGTTACTGGTTCCCGGAAGAGTTAATATCTCCATTAGCTAATTTGGAATAGATGAAGTGGATCTGTTGTGAAGTTAATCTGGAATTGATTTCCTCGATCTACCATCTGATTCTATTTCAAATGGCTTTAAATGGTGTACAATATTTACAATTCAAAAGAGGTAAGTATTAATTGACTTGATTGACGGTAAAAGAAAAAGAAAAAACCTAGAAAATCAGATAGTAACTTTGCATATGACAACTTAATTAGAACCTAATAGTACTGGAGAGTTAAATATGTAACCAAATGTTAAATATAAGTAATAACTGCCAATATAAAGAATAACACAAAATAAGCAATTCTACTTCAAGTCCATTTCCTTTTTATTTCTCTCTATATATGATCTCTGCCCTCTAACTTTAATTTGCAGTTTTTTTGTGGTAATTGCCAAAGCAATTGCTATGTTCATTGCTTTGATGTGTGGATGGCAAACAATAAAGTATTTGACTAATTAATTCTTGATTTTCATCACCTTCTGCAATTATCTTTTCCAGAAAAGCGCTTTCTAGGTATACTCTTAACAGATGTGTTGATATTTGACTCACGCGCAGAGGATGTTGAGCTTAAGCACGTCTAATGGAATTACTTCATGCTTCTACAGGTACTGTCATCTTTTGTCAAAAACTGCAAGAAGCAATTATGAACATTATGCATGCACTGCTTCTCTTCTATAATACTCACTAATATTTATTTTTAACTTTCTTCTTAATTTCATTTTCTTTTAGTTGATTGGTGTTTACCTTCTTCGGGAAGGTATTTCAAAACTTTTCCTTATATTGTTTTCAAAATAATAAAGAAGTTTGATGACTTTAATGTTCTTGTGATGAATTAGAAACTGTACAAAACAATATCAATGATTTTGAGTATTTTGTCCAAGTGATATATTTATATCTTTTTCATATTGTAGTTAAAAAAGTATTGTACTATCAAAGATGTTTATAGAAGTTATTGTTGATGGTTACGACTACTTCACACATATAAATGAAAGTGACATGTTCCACTTTCATTTAAATCCAATTCCATCCACAAAGTTAAATGGAATTGTATATTATCTCTACTTTTTTTGGTGTAAACAACTTTGTATAGATGATATAGATCAGATTATAGATTTGATAGGAAATATGTAATTATCCCTTTTTGGAGGTAGCCATCATTAAGAGTTCAACCTTACCAGTTTTAAAAAAAAAGATATGCTCCACCCATGTTGATACATAAGATAATTATTTTTAATGAATTTTCTCAGTGATACTTGACTATCAAGTTCAATTATATGATTCTCATGATTTTGCCTCGGGGTTTCATAAATTTCTTTCTTCCAAGAATTAGGAAAATTAATTGCTTGATATGCTGAAGTCTAACCTTTTCATTTCAGATGATTGAAAGTATGTGGAATAAATAGCTTTGAACTAATCTATAAATGGTAAGAGAACGATCTTTGAGGTCTGTACATTTGCTTAAAGGTTAAATCTTCTTATATATAAGTATATGAGAGAGACATAATTTGAAAGGCTCATCTTACTTATTTTCACATTATGCAGGTTATAGTAAAATATGTTGTTTTTGTAAAATGCTTGACCAAGAGGATTATGACACTATGTGGAGTTATCATTGCCATGTGTCTCTTTTTTAGCTCTGTTGGACCTCTAAAGCTTTATATTACTGAGATGGATATTTATGTTCTAAGGAAACAGAAAAATGATCAACGATGGAGCTTCAGAGATCTTGGATGGATTCTGTGTCTATCTATGTATGCCTAAAAATGTGTTCTTTAGTGTCAACCTATGTTTTTTGGATTCTTCAAAGTTGTCTTAAACAAAAATGTCTAAGGGATATGTTTCAGATTTGTCAAAAGTAATGTATTTTTGAAAAATTCGACACGGATGAAAAGTGAAGAATTTGCGGAACTAAGGTGTAAACTGAAGTACACATCAAGCAATTTACTTATATATAGAATTTGCTAGCGTTATATTAAGATATACGAGTTATGCAATTTTAACTTTTATTTTTTCTCCATGTGTTACATTTTCATTCTTCTAATTTTTACAAGTTATCCTTCATCACCATATAACTATGCAAAACATCTTTAAATTGATAACATATCGAAAATATAGATGTTGGGCCCGTGCTAAGCACGAGCCTTGCCCATCTAGTATATATATATATATACTAGGTAAATGATCCGCGCTTCGCGCGGTGGTGAACTACCTTATGCTAATAGCATTCAATGATATATGTGTTTCATCCAAAAAAAAGTTTGTTTTGTTTTATACCACAATGAAGAGTCAGAACACAATTTTCAGAAGTTTCCCAATCAAAATATTGGAATTCGAATTCACATAAGCGGGCTTAACATTTGGGAAAAAATAATCATTTACAAGATTGGCTAGTATCCCACTTTTTCGTCTATGCCAAAAAAGTGAGCATGATCAAATGTGAATGTGTTTTTACTAAGCCTGGCTAAATTGTGTGCCTACAATTATCTCAAAGTTTATCAAGAAAAATAATCAATAGGCTTAGTATATCAAATCTTGAAGGTTGAACTACATAAGATCTTTGAATGATGTTGGATCCATATTGTATTATATGTTGGCATGCTATATTTCCTTGATTTTGAAACCTGCCATGAGCTGTGAGGAAAGTTTAGTTGCCAAATGAATGTTTAACGACTATTGCAACATTATTTTCGTAATTTCCCAAGGAAGTTCCAAACAAACTGAGTCATTTTTCATTTTTTTTTTTGTTAGTTCGAAGGAAAAAGATGTTATTGCTATCTCAAAAACAATGGAGAACAATAGAGTAATGTGCTAAGAACAAACTTATATTTACTTTTGTGGCAAATAACTGCAACTCGAGAGAACCACAATAGGACATTAAGATATCTTAAGTATCTCTTTCGCAACCTAGGTACAAAGGAAATTAGGTGCATATCTGCCTATCGATCTAATTCCACCGGAAAGAAAAAATTGTAATTTTAAAGTTACCATTTTCGTTGAATCAGTTATTCCTTAGGATTGCCAACTAAATAGTTGAATCAGTTATTCCTTAGGATTGCCAACTAAATAGTTGAATCAATTATTCCTTAGGATTGCCAACTAAATAAGTTTGTATGAAAGCGAAGTAAAAAGATGCATAAGCAATTGACACACTCCAGATCAAAATGTTAAGTTAATTTAACAAACTAAGAGCCAAGAATATAACCCCTCATCCTTCCAGACATGTGGACACCGGATATAGAATACCGATTTGAACTAAATACTAAATTTCTCCGTCAATCTAATGTGAAACTATCAAATCAGTCACAAATAGAAGTGAGACTGATTCAACTTTGTTCATGACAAGTAGGAAATAAAACTTTGAGAAATTTCAGTACAGAAAGTATAATTCACAACTTATACTAAAATAGAAATATCATTTATGCATGATTTGTGATCTCTGGCGTGAAGATATTATAAAAAAAATCTCAAAAAGGTCATATAAGTAACAATTATTTCCTCAAAAGGAAAAATATTAATACTGTAATTTCTTGATGATAGAACACATCAATAAATAAATTATAATAAGTAAACAAAGAGGAGTTTTCAAAGCTTACAATGACTCAATCAATTGAGAGAAGAAATCCGAGTCTTCTTTTCTTCTTTCGATGCCATAATTGGATCTCTAAACTCCAGGGAGAATACAATATAAACATCCATCTCAGAAAGAGATTATAAACAATTGTTTACGGAAAGAGTACTAAATAAAAGAATTATACCTGAAAATTTATGTGAGATTGAAACATTATGTCCTTGACTCCTTGTGCAGACATGAGGGATAAAAAAAAAAAATTGAGGTTTTTTTTCTCTGATGAGAGGCAACAGAACTCTATTTTTGTCTGTCTTCTTTCTGGTGAATCACCTAGTTTGGTGATATAAGTTTCTGGGATAGAATTATGGAGACTTTCATCTCCATTGAGTCTCCAACATTCAAATTTCAGAAAAGAAAGATGAATAATGGACTTCAAGTCGGTCAGTATACATTCAAAATAAATTATATTCGGTCACTCAAATTATATTCAAACCGAGTGAGTCATTAAAATTGCAAACATGTTTCATAGAACATAATGTTATAATGGGTGAGATCAGAATTAAGTTGTACCTGGTTATTTCCCCCCAAAAGTAGTGCATCATGTAAGGGATGTCTTCTAGATTTTTTAACTTCTCATACGAAAGCCTTAAGTTACATTTCAAGACACAAAAAAATCTCAAAGAGAGACACATTAACCAAAATACGTTAATTTTATAGTTACAACGAACCTAAATTTAATCAGATTTCAAATTTGGAGGAAATCTGAAAGCGCACATATTAGTGCTTGTACAATATTTATACAAAGAGATTCTACTTTATACATCACTATATACCTTTTTATACATAACTATATACCTTTTTTTTCTCAAAAGATGAATAGTTAAGCCAACAATTTTCTTGACAAACTCAACTTCTTCATACACACAGAAACATACACACAAAAAGGAAAAAAAAATGATGCCAATAGCAAAGAACAAAATAAGCAGAATATAGAAAAATGAGGATGAAATATTGAATTACTTTAATAATGAATTGTACAAAAGAGAAATCGGGATCTGGTTGTTGATTAACATTCTCGTCGTAGTCAAATCCCATTGGTAAACAATTTCTACAAAAGCCTTATTGATTTCGACATTCGCAACAAGGATGGGTTAGAAATTAAGAAAAGATATGTTTAGCAATGAAACATAAGTAAACCCAGACTGAATTATTAATATCCAACAAACACGAAAAGGGTTTTTTAAGAACAGTAACAACTCTCATGCAAGAAAGAGAACCTTGGAATATGTACGACAATGCATCAAATAATATCCGTATGAATCTACGGATGAACTAAATCACTACAGTAATTGCACTCTGGTTCAGGATTTGTTCATGCTGAATGCTCCGTGCAGAATCTAGTCCAGGTTTGAGATGAGTAATCGCGGGTGTAGTGCATAGCAGTGAAGGCCAAGTGTTGGTTTTATTTTTTCAGAGGCTACAGAAACGGTTATTTTAGTGGAAAGAGTTCAAAAGCCATTACTCATCAGTGAGACTATCAGGTAGGCAAGATTTGATTCAAAGGTTGTCATGGAGAAGGCCGGGATTTGTTTGGAGATTGGTTTTGGTAGAAGAAGGCAGGAAGGGAATGTATGTTGGTGAGGAGGAACATGGAGATGCAACAATAACATGAACAACGTTTGGAGAAGATGCATAGTCGGTGGTTCAATTTGTAAGATGGAGGCGTCCTTGTAAACAGACACAACATTATGATAAGCGGAAATAGTTTTAAAACGAATGAAGGTGAGAAGCGCCTGTTGAAGGTTTATGAGGGTGAAGCATCGTTTGATTTTGGCGTTTTCAGTGCAGCGGGGAAGGGTAGTTGTGTAAATATATAAATAAAAAGGGATTCCTTATTTTTGGTTGCGCCACGTCACTGGACTGAGGGTTCTCTTTTATATTTCTAATATATAGAAAAGCCATCCAAGGACGACCAAGGGCAAATTCGTCATTTTATTCAAAGACAAATTTCTATGATTAGCTTTTTCTCGGCTTTTCTAGAAGACTCCATTGTTTCATTTCTTTGTTCCAAAACAATAGAGAATTTCCAGAAGACTTCTCCCATTTGTCCAGAATTTTCTTTCATCCAAAGTTAAATTCAAGGCCTACACATTAACTTTATCTTCATATCTTGATGCAGTCTTAGGTTAGCTCTTGCCTCAATAATTTTCCTAATCTTCTTTCATAACTTAAATTCATAGATATTGTTGTTTATTGTTCTGCCCAACTCTCTCTTCTATGTTTTCTTTGATATTTCATCCGGTACTGCCGTACAAACATGTCTGCTATTGTTCTGCTTTGATATTCTGCCACATTAATTTTCTTCCTTTCGACTTTCATTATTGCTTGTCCTCGAACCAGATAAATTGAAGAATGCAATTGAAATTAATAGCTTCTTCAAGCCTTCTATCAATCAACATATACTTACAAGTACTTTCTTTTGTTAAATTGTTTCTTTTGAATGTCGCTATGATAGGTTTTTTTATTTGTCATGTATTTCTTGGAACAGTTTATCCATAATTTTATTTTTTATTGATATTGACTTATCAAATATTTTTTCCTAGGTTCTTGTGTGTTAGAAGACAATCAAGGAGGATCTTGAGTTGGCCTTGGAATCAAACAACTCAAATATGCATGTAAGATATTAGCTTTCAAAACTTCATCTCAAGTACCATGTGCCTGATGCATACAAAGCTACGTAAGTTTTTATCTATTTGGTCAATATTTGGCATCTACAAATGTAGACATTTATCACTGCTCAGACGCTATTATGATAAGTTTCAAGCTTTTTCTTTTTATATTGTTGAACTTATGTATGTTTGAGGTTTTTAAAAGTTTCATAACTGAATAAACCATTTTATAGCTTTTAAAAGTAATGGATTTTTCAGTTTATCACTACTTACTGATATGTATGTATCTAACTTCTTGATTTCTTTGTGAGATGAGGGAGTTAATTATTGACTTGAGTGGTACCTCCAACACTTTTTAATGGAGTAATTAAATTAAAATTGAGCAATACTTTCAATAATTACACTGTTAAAACTTACCAGCTCTACTATTTCTTCACTTTTTAATGACAGAGGAGCTGCTTTGTTGGTGGAAGCTGTTGATCAGACAAACAAATTGAAACAAAATGGATTGCACTACTGTGTCAATATGTAATTTTTTTGATATACTTTGCTCTATTATTTTATGGCTCTTCAGGTTTTCTTTCTTTTTTCCCTCGTTGTTCATTCCAGTATATAAGAGTCTGATATAGGTACACAACTAGAGGTAGAGCTAGAGCGAGAGCTAAAGCACACAGAAGAAACACTGCAATAGCTTGTGATTAACTTAATCATTTTAAAATTTCTCCAGTTATCAAATAAAATAATTTTTGATGTCGAAACCCCAATCTTTTTTTTTTCTTCAGATAAGTTGATTAATAATCAGAAGGTGTAGTATCTACATGGTGTATGTGGACATATTATTAAAATATGTACACCCAGAAAGCTCTAAATCATATTTATCTTTATTTTTGATTTTTTTATATCAAGATATTGCTACATGTAGATCTGAGAAGAATGCATAGATTATCAATTTTAGAGCAACTTGATAACTGTTAGACTTATAATTTGTAATTTTTGTAATCATAGGTTGAATGGATAACTGAAAATGATGGAGTTTTATGTGAATAGCATGAAAAAGATAGTGATGTAATTACAAAATTTAAGGTGCTACTCCAACTTCCTTGAAATCATATTTATTTCCTAACAGATAGCTATATGAATAAGAAAAAAATTAGTTGACAGACTCTTCTACCTCAGCTTATCAGCAACTGAAAGAAAAATAATTAGTAAAAAACACAGATAAAGATAGTTTATTCAAAACAAGTTGAACCCCTTTCTCTCTGATTCACTGGCAACTTTTTAAATGATTAAGAATAATTTTTTGGTGGTCAGATCAACATAAAATATCTATTCTTTCTCTGTTCTTCCACGGTCGTATCATCTGGCCCTCTTTCATTTTCCAAGATCCAAGCTTACCCCGGTGAGTGTTGGTTGAATTTTTGAAGTTCTTGTTTAATATCTATGGGTGTAGATATATGTGTTGTATGGATGTAAATCTCTATTCTTGTGTTGATCAATTGGAGGAAATTTTGGCACATTTGATGCGAGAGAAGAGGAAACAATTGACAGAGATGTCGGAGGTGAGCAGTGTGTTACAAGTCCACTTGAGTTTAGTTCCAGTGAAAACATGTTGGATGTTGTATTTGACAGTGTCGACCTTCTTCAAAGAAGGAAAGAGTTCACAACAGAGGACGACAGTAATGTGTCCATGCCTTGACGCCAACAAGTTCTTAACCTTCTTCGCAGGTCGGTTATTTTTTGCTTTCTTTATTGTTTCTCTTCCTTGTGACTTTAATTCTTCTCTTATCATTTGTCTTATCATTTTCAACACTCCCTCTCAAGCTAGGAAGTGAGAAGATATTGAGCACTCCTAACTTGGAACTGAGATGTTGAAGTTGCATTTTTGTGAGCCCTTTAGTGAGTAGATCAGCTGGTTGATCTTGTGTAGGAATGTACTTTGTAGACACAAGGCCTTGTGTGATATTTTCTCGTATAAATGACAACTAATCTCAATGTGTTTGGTTCTCTCATGATAATGGATTAGCTGCATGTTGTATAGCAGCCTTAGCTTGCTATCAGTATATATGTTGATAGGTAGTGAAATTGACATTGTTTTATTACAAAATTGTCTTCAGCTTCTATGCACATACATATATATGATTTTTAATAGTTAAAATTCATTTCTGTTTTACAATCCCCAATCAATGCCTTAGCAGTTTTTGTTATTGATGGGTAAAAAATTGGAGGTTGCTTCCTTTGTTTGTATTGTGTGCAAGTGTAACTAATTCATAAATATGGTCTAATGATGCACACTTTGCTTATCCTATTTTTTCTCTTTTTTCTTATGATTGTTTAGAGATAATGAATTATTTTTAGAGCTTCAACTGCATTGGTGTGTTGAAAGTCCATCATATGAAATTGACAAAATTAATATGCGGCATGATATCTAACTACTTAATGACAAGGCCTGACCATATAGTGTTCCAAGATATTTGATACTACATATTATACACAACTACATGTTGTTGTGGGGAGGTCGTGACAATTTCCTACAAAAGATTAGGATATGTTTGTGTGGAGGCTTTGTTGCTCAGTCAGCTATATATATTGAGGGAGTTTGCGACTTCAATATCTCCATTCAAAGCTTAATCTAATTTTCATATCAACATGTGACCACATCTAATTTAAGATGGAGAATTAAGGACGAGAAAGGTTGGATTAAAGTCTTTTAATAGGTAAACTTATTAGAGTATTTGTTTTATTTCAAGGGGATAAAGAGAAAGGTGAGGCGAAAAGATTATTTTTTTTACCTCTTTATTGTTTTAGGATATGATTCCTGTATCTACTGGTTTTACTGATATCTCTATTTAAATAACTTTGTTGCTCTGATCGAGTGAATTTTTTTAGACATCTGCAAGAACATTAATTGCTCGTCAATCCCATATTAAGCTGCTAGCACATATCTTAAATGATTTTATTACTAACAACTTATGAGATGTCTCTTAGTCTTGGCATTGATTGATTATATTAAAGCATTGATATTGTAGTGCACTTCAAATATGGACACCAGAATTGAAGTTCACTTCTATATTTGTCTGTAATTTCTAGCGCTTCCGTTAATGGACAAGTCAATTTTTCTATATTGTTGCAAAAGAATGACATTATTCTAAACATTTGTATTATACAGGAATATGAGTTAAGATTCATGTTTGAGTTTTGACACCTCTGTTTCATGTCATTTGTTCAACTTCTTTAGGGTAATTTGTCTTGCATTCCCACACTTGCTCCTAGAGGCATTTACATTCTTCCAATGTCATGGCTTCTGTCTTTGAAATTTTTCTGACCATTGGTCTGCTCATGCAATATTAAACAGTTGAGATGAGCATCTTCTCTCTGCTATTTGATTTCATTTGCTTTTGGTAAGAATTTTATCTCTGTCTTTTGTATCGGTCAGTTCTGCCACCTTCATAATTTGTAATGTTATAAAAGATATATTCCAGGCTTATGTTTACAAAAATCAAATTTCATCATGATATGCTACTTCCGATTCATTCATAGTACATCCCTATAGATGTCTATTAAAGAGGATTTTTTCCACTTTTCAGTTTCATGTTGTGACCTCAGAATATATGTTTCTTTATCTCTAGAGCTCTGAGGTTTCTTCGCCATATATTGGATCTTAGCTTTGACAAGTTTTTAATGATAAAAATTGAAATTTCCATGGTGAAATAAACCCGAAGATTTTTCTTTTTCATGTCTGGTACATGGCCTATGATATATCCTTTTTCAGATATGGATCAGTTCATAGATATGTGGATGTGATTACTGTGATTGTATCCCACGTACCATGCTTGCCAATTAGATCTCTATTTGAATGTATGTTGACTTCAATATATTGAAGTAATCAAATAGCTTATATAGCTTTTTGACTCCTTATACTTTGAATATATATAGTATTGACAAATGGATTTTGAGCCTAACTCAACCCCAAAAGCTAGCTCTTGAGGGAAGGATTGAACAAGTCCGTATAAGGAGACTACTCACCTCTTTTCTATTCGATGTGGGACACTTCAAAACCCTATCTCACGTCCAATATTTAATATGGGGCTCAACATCGATTAGGGTCCTGCCTTGATACCATATAAGATTAGGTCTTCGACCTAACTGACACCCCCAAAAGCTAGCTCAAAGGAAGGAGGATTGCCTTGTAGAAAGATTATCTATCTCATAACTACTAATGTGAGGCTTTCTTCATTCTTCAACATATAGAATAGGTGTGAGGTAATATTTCCATAAACAAAAATAATGCATTTCCAAATGGAGCAACATTAGAATTCTTGTACTTTTTAAAAACATATTGGTACTCAAAAGAAACTTACATTTGCGATAAGACATGGTAAAAAAAAGTGAAATCTTTCGCTTTCAGAAAGGAAATTGTGTTCAATATATGTAGATGGACTACATGAGACTTGGAAAACTGCGGAATACATTATAAATATAAAAATGTTTAAAGTGTTCATGTAGTTTTAGTTAATAAAGATTGATAATCAAAAGAATGAACAATTTATATGTTTTAAAATATTTTGCAGGAAAATTGACACAGAGTGATGATGCCAACAGATCATGTCAATTCTGGAGTCGGTCTTGACTACTGAATTGGAGTTATTGATATTTATGATATTGTGTTGTGCAGTTTAAATTGAACGTAACATATACTTTGGGTGCTTTGTCTACTTGCAATGCACATTTACTCTATGAAATCCCTTAATTCCGATATTTCTTTGTTACTTTTAGTAGTTCTTGTATTTTGCTTACATGAGTTCTTCACTATTTTACATATCTAGATTTACACGAGTTTGTCACTATTTTACTAGGTAAAATTAAGGTGTATCAATATATTTCATGAACCATTTGTTGGGCCCGTGCTTAGCACGGGCTTCACTTATCTAGTATAATTATATTTAATAAAAGCGACGGACGGCGTCGCTATATATATTAAATAAATAATTATTAATTATATATATATATTTGGCGCAAAATTTCGCGAAAAAAGTGACGGATTAAGAAATGCCGTCCGTCGCTTTTTGTAAAATAATTTAAAAAATAATTATTTTTATTAAAAAGTGACGGACAGTGTGGCAAATGGCGTCGCTTTTTGGAGCGACGTCGTCCGTCGCTTTTTTATCCGTCATTTTTCAGCAGTTTTTTAGTAGTGTTAGTAAAAGCATAACACTACTTCAAAATCACAAAGAAAATACACTATATAATTTATGAATTCAATACTACAAACCTTCAACAGTGCGAAAACTTTGGCAACGACGTTAAAATTACGATTGGAATATGGAGACGATGCAAAAACTCATACTGAAAATCACACACAAATCAAAAATAAAGATAACGAAAAGGTACAAAATGTTTTATTCAAAAACCTTTTAAAGTTAAAATGGCTAAAGATGCAAAACAAAAAAAAAAGAAAAGTGAACTAGACATTACTTAACTGGTAGTCCGAAAATACAACTCCTCATGAAATTTTTACTTCCATGCGATTTTGAACCTATTAAAGGGTCAATTAAGTAAATGAATTGTAACACCACGAAATTTTTTAATATAAGATTTGGTTCATTCTTTTTTGCGTATAAGGCCGTATCGGGTGATTCTTAAATCATGTTTGGGTGTTAAGGTCAACTCTTTAGGCAGGGAATAGATTTGGAGGTGAATTAAGGTCACAAAAATCCCCTTGCATAAAGTTGAGTTGAAAGTTTCCTTACCGAATTAGTTTTGATATAAGATTTTACTAAGGTCAATTTTAAATGATTATATCTCCCAGCATATAATGAATTAGAAGGACCATAACTTATCAAATTGAAGGTATATGAGTCTTTTTTCCAAGACCACCAAGTTTGCATCAATCAAAGTTTGGATTAAAATGTTATGCTCATTTTACTGAAAATGTCTAGGCTGAGAAATTCAGCGAGGACAATTGCCTATTTAGCGACTTGCCGAATGGTTTGGCGAATCGCTGAACTAACTCGTCAAAATGTCCTGAAAAACCCTAATTCTCTGGATATTGTGGCGATCTAAAGCCTCAATAGGGGAACCGTCGAATATTTTGGCAAGATGACCTCCAAATCACCGATTTAGCCTACATAATTCATTAAAAGGTTGTTTTCTTTTATTTTTATGGTCTTCTCATGTTCCTAGATAGGTATTCTTGACCTTTTACCCTCAATAACTTCCCTAAGTCAATCTTATAACCTACTAACATTATTATACGTATAAAAACTTTAAGATCCCCCATTCTCCTTCTTCCAAAGATCATGAACTCCAAGAAAGAGAATTCTCCAATTTCTCAAGATTTAAAGGCTCCGAGTTCAAGATTTTCTTCAAGATATCTAAGGTTTTTTGTCCAAGATTCTTCTCCATACTTTATCTTCCAAGATTTTTCTTCAAGATTCGTCACTAAGGTATGTAAGGCTACTCATAGTGATGAAATAAGTTCGTACTCACACCTTATTTGTTTAGGGTTCTATCCATAGTTTCTTGAAATCTGAATTCGGTTTGTGTTTCTATTATGAGTTCTGACTGAAATTCGATTTCTCTTATACATGTTGGTTCTTAAACTGTTGTTCATGCTTTCATTATTACTAGAACCCTATTTATTGAAGTCATATTCTTAAAAAAAGTTTCTATATGAGTTTTCATATACATTGATTTCGAACTTGAAAGTGAATCCATGAGTATTTTAAATGCATGATTTGAAAAGGGTTTTTTAAATGGACATAAATAGTTTCATATGCATTATTTGAAAATTGAGAAGAAAAGAGCATATTTGATTTTCTAAAAAGCATCTCAATAAAGAAAAAGTAAAGTAAAGTCCCTTGTGTGAAAAGGGTTATTGAGCATAGTTGACATTGATTATTTTGGGAGTAGTATTGAACACCGATTTAGGTAAGAGCTCATTTTAACTCAAGCCTCATAAACTACGTAGCCAACATAGGATCGTACCGATTTTTGTGTGACTCCTCACTGCCTCTTGAGAAGGCATATTTGATGGATCCACAAACTATACTTGTTGTCCTATACCTCGGCATAGTATAGGATATGACTCTGGCAACATGGGTAGGACGTTGTATCATTGCTAGACTCATATTAATGGTTGTCGATTAGAGAAACTCCCCAACAAAGTAAAGCTTATTATTTTCATATCCTTTAATTTGTAAAGCATAAATGATTCTCACATCATATTTATGTCTTGATTCAGTTAAGTTTCTTTAGTCTTCAGTATTGCACTTGTTTTATTATGTCATATGATACTGTACAACCAATGTACTGATGTCATTCGACCTGCATTGTTTCATGATGCAGATACAGATGTTCAGGATCATCAATAGGCGCTCCGTTGATCACTTCACTTGTTGATAGCTTTTGGTGAGACTTCCTTACTTCTGGAGGACTCTAGTTTATTATTTGGTTTTTGCCTAGTTTTCTTTTAAGGTGTTGTGGATCTTGTTCCACCACCGATCTTGATACTTTAGAGGTTTCATGGACAAGCAGAGTTAGACAGTTTCCAGTATTTGCTCAGATGTTTTATTGAAAACTTATTATTTATGTTATAAAGGTTTTTAAATGATTTAAATGCTCATCCGTTAAAGCTTCTGTGTATCCATAGAGTCATGTGTACCATAGTTAGTCAAATCAAGGGTTCGCTTGTGGCCATCAATGATCTCCGAGTGTCGGTCACGTCTAGGGTGTAGGCTCGAGGTGTGACAGGAACAAGTGACAAATTATTTTCAACAAAAATAGTTGCATGTATAATGTATCAATATTGTATAAATAATATATAATCATATATATATAATTATGTATTAGAAAAATGTATACATTCATATTCTTCTAGCCAAAATAGCTGAATAAATAGTTGTTCCTATAAATCAATAAAATCTACTCCAAAAATTTTGAAATTCGAGATATGAGCTCCTTACAATATTCTCAATCCTTTGAAATAACACTCACTCAAAATGAAGCCTATTTGCAACAACTCGAATTTTAAAACTTGACTTCGAAGCTTCAATAATGACTGATAAGGTGTTCTTAAACTACCTACTGTAAATCAACCAAAAATCACAATCAAATTTGCTCCAAAACTCTATCTTTTCCAATTTAAAATGAATTTTTTTATAGTAGATACAACAACTGAAACAAACATCAATGAAAACGAACAAAGAAATCCTATAGAAGCTGCTAATTGTAATGTCGATGAAATTCTTGACTGAAAATCCGACAAAGAAAATTGTTTTTGCAGGAAAGAAAAAAAAAAGGCCAAATGGCTATATTTATTGATTAATAAGTGATGATTTAGATTTTTTTGGTTAAGGAATTTTGAACCAATAATCATGTTGTATAATTTCGGGGGTAAACTGCATAAATTTCACTAGTTCAAATCCTAATTACTAAGATTTTCAATAGGTTCAAATATTACTCCCTCTACCATATTTCGTGCTTAGGATACACAAGTCTGAATTCGTGAGATACATGTATCTACCGAATTTTAAAATCGAGATACATATTTTATTTGTTTGAATTAACTGATTGTAACCGATTTCCTTAATTAGTGGAGTAATTAAGGATTTTCAAAATTCATGGACAATTAATTCTCGAAATTTAAATTAATAAAATCCCTTAATATAAGTTGGAAATCTGGAGTGTATCTATGTTTAATTAAATTTTATTTATTTATTTTTTGAAATAATAAATTCATTAATATTATTAATAAAAAAATAAAATATGTATATCTTGGTCATGCAATTTGATATTTTTTATTTTATTAATCTTAAAATATAAATTCATTAATTTGATGTATTATCAACATATGATGTATCCAACAAACTAAATACTTAGATATATGAGTATCATACAAGTACATTCATATGTATCATAGAAGCATCTAGTATTAATTTGATGTATCTACTATCAATATATGATGTATCCAACAAATTAAATACTTAGATATATGATGAGTATCATACAAGTACATTCATATGTATCATAGAAGTATCTAATATTAATTTGATGTATCCAACAAACTAAATACTTAGATATATGAGTATCATACAAGTACATTCATATGTATCATAGAAGCATCTAGTATTAATTTGATGTATCTACTATCAATATATGATGTATCCAACAAATTAAATACTTAGATATATGATGAGTATCATACAAGTACATTCATATGTATCATAGAAGTATCTAATATTAATTTGATGTATCCAACAAACTAAATACTTAGATATATGAGTATCATACAAGTACATTCATATGTATCATAGAAGCATCTAGTATTAATTTGATGTATCTACTATCAATATATGATGTATCCAACAAATTAAATACTTAGATATATGATGAGTATCATACAAGTACATTCATATGTATCATAGAAGTATCTAATATTAATTTGATGTATCCAACAAACTAAATACTTAGATATATGAGTATCATACAAGTACATTCATATGTATCATAGAAGCATCTAGTATTAATTTGATGTATCTACTATCAATATATGATGTATCCAACAAATTAAATACTTAGATATATGAGTATCATACAAGTACATTCCTGGTTGGTTTTGCCATCACCGACACTATCATCACCAAGATGTCCCTTGGCTTCACTGAAGAAAAAAATTGTATTGCATAAAATGTCTCCTGAATCGTTGGTAGAGAAATATTTTGTATTGCTAATTGATCATTAATTAAAAAATTCAAATTTTAAGATAATTATTCAATACCATATTTAATGGATTTGTATATTTGATTAAATCTTTTAAAATATATGATAGAAATATCAAAAGTGGTATTATGTGTAATTATTTTAAACTAGAGGTAAATGAAGTATATATGGTAGTGAAGTATGTTTAGTTAGGTAGTTTTCCCTAATTTCGCCCCTTTTGCTCTAAATAGGAAAAACTACAGAATATAGGAAACATCAATTTATATTTAATGTACATAGCTACAGTTTATTTTTTAAAGCTATATGGGTATACTTATATATTAATTAGCAAACTTAATTAAACATGAATTGTCAGCTTTTAATTTTTTTTTATATGTATTTAAATAATTATTAAATAGGAAAGATATCACTACACACCTAATAAATGTCATATGCACCTTTTATGGTGTTGTGTTCCCCATGCTTACCTTATTCAATATTTTTCTCTTTCAATATACATGTATCAATGTCTCTTTTTATTATTTTCCCCCCATTTCCTTCTAATTCAAGCCCTTTGCATGATTGTAGGAACGAATTTTGTGATTCATCTTCATTGGGTATTTCTAATTGCATTTTTTTCTCGTTTATATGAAGTTTAATATTTGTATACATCTATATGTTTACTCGATTTTCATAGGGTTTAATTTGAAGAAGTTGTTTTCACCAGCATTCAACATACAATTTAATTATGTTAAAATTCACTTTGATACAGATGAGGTAATACATGAATACATTTCCTTCATTCTCTTGATTACACATATAATTGTATTTGAATGTTGTACACATGGAATACATATACATTTGAATACTTGTTTTTTGTATAGATTGTCCAATTGAAAATACAAGTGCATTTGGATACATAAATACATTACACAGATTTGAATTTTTACATATACAACACATCTATTTTTTTAGAGTGAAATACATATACATTTGAATAATCATATTGTAGTATAGTTCATTGTCATTTTTTTCTAGATTTTCCAATTGTATTGAGCAATCTTAGGGATACAATTATGCTTGTCATGGAGTTCATGTATTTGATATCGAAACAAACAAGATTCATTCACAATTACAATAAATATATTAACTAAAGAAATTTTTGTGAAATACCTTCACGCTTAAACAAGTATAATAGCGACAATGAAAATTTGTGTACGATGTATCCAATTTTTTTAAAACTAATTGAAATCCAAGAGTATATGCATTGACTAGGTAATCAAATACATGAATACATTTTCTTCTCTTGATTACACACATATAATTGTATTTGAATGTTGAACACGGTGGAATACATATACATTTGAATACTTGTTATTTTTTCATGAATTGTCCAATTGGAAATACAAGTGCATTTGGATATATAAATACATTACATAGATTTGAATGTATACGTATACAACG
Organism: Solanum acaule; assembly: GCA_036250505.1. Taxonomy (NCBI): domain Eukaryota; kingdom Viridiplantae; phylum Streptophyta; class Magnoliopsida; order Solanales; family Solanaceae; genus Solanum; species Solanum acaule. The sequence continues at coordinate 4,149 of JAJOOR010000613.1, read as the reverse complement.
CATCTATTTTTTTATAGAGTGAAATACATATACGTTTGGATAATCATATTGTAGTATAATTCATTGTAATTTTTTTTCTAGATTGTCCAATTGTATTAATATATCAACACAATTGTACTAAACAATCTTAGGGATACAGTTATGTTTGTCATGGAGTTCGCGTATTTGAAATCGAAACAAACAAGATTCATTCACAATTACAATAAATTAATTTAACTAAATAAATTTATGTGAAATACCTTTACGCTTGAACAAGAACAATAGCGACAGAAAATTTATGTACGATGAATCCAATTTTTTTTAAAACTAATTGGAATCCAAGAGTATACACTATACACATTGTCTATGTAATCATTAGTTGTTAATATAATAATGGGAAGTTGAAAATTTCAGAACATAATTAAAGGGATTCAGTTATAGTATGATAAATTATCTTATTTAATGCATTATAATTCTAATTGTATCATTGTATAATTAAAAAAAAAAACAAAAGATACACAAATACAACTAGATATTCATGTAAAATGTAGTTATTTTTAGTAACTAACATACTTATAGCTATTGAACTTCAATAACCCTATAATGTAGTCATTTATGTAAGTTGCTCTTTTAAATAACACCTTTATGGGCCTATATTGGTCTTTACGAACCCTATAAGAAGAAGCCCACATGCAAAATCTCTGCAAGAAGGGACTCAGAGACAATTTCATAAATAGCAAAGAGATTAAATTTAAGAGGAATTTTTACATATAGCCATTCAAAAATAGCTTAATTATTCTTCATAGCTATAATTTGATAATTACAATTCGTAGCTACATGTTATAGGGAGGAGAGAGGCGAGCGAGACTGGGAGAGAGAGGAGAGAGAGAGGGGAAAAGAGTGGGAGAAAGGTGAATTGTATATGTATATCGGTTAGATAATTATATGTTATACATATGTATTTGTATATATGGCAAGCGAGATTGGGAGAGGGAGGAGAGAGGCGAGTGAGATTGGGAGAGGGAGGAGAGAGGCTAGCGAGATTGGGAGAGGGAGGAGAGAGGTGAGCGAGAGAGGATAGAGAGTGGGAGAGAGGTGAGCGAGAGAGGACAGAGAGTGGGAGAGAGGTGAATTGTATATGTATATCGGTTAGATAATTGTATATTATACATATGCATTTGTATATATGGCAAGCAAGATTGGGAGAGGAAGGAGAGAGGCAAGTGAGATTGGGAGAGGAAGGAGAGAGGCAAGTGAGATTGGGAGAGGGAGGAGAGAGGACAGAGAGTGGGAGAGAGGTGAATTTAATATGTATATCAGTTAGATAATTGTATATTATACATATGTATTTGTATATTCTGGCAAATTATACATATACAAACGTGGCTAATTATACAAACTCGAAGTCAGCCCACATAATTAACGTATAATGTTAGTCGCGAGTGGTAATTATAGCAAACTATAGTTATGATGAGTAATTAAGTAGCATAAGTTTGCTTGACCGCGTAATTTTCCCTAAATTTAATATTTCTTCTTAACTATAGTTTGCCTAATTACGCTCCATACTTATCGTTTCGTTTGCTATGAATATTTTTGTTTGTATATTTCACTTGCCAATATATAAACAGAGTAAGTATATATAAATTCTATATTTATACATTTAAGAATTTTTCAGAACTCGTACAAATCAATGTATCAATAAATCATATACAAACATGATAAACAAACCGTATATAAATAGTTAAGGTAAGTATATATAAATTCTGGATTTATACAATTAGGAACCGAATCATACAAACTCAAATTTATATAATTAGGAACTGAATTATACGAATTTTGAACATGGCCTACATAAATATGGTTATATATATATATATATATGTGTGTGTGTGTGTGTTGGAGGCAAAAAGTAATTTCTTCAAACTATAACTATGTTAAATAATAGAATAATGAACTACTATATATTTATTTGATCGTGTAATTTCCCTTCCCTATTTCTTATAAACTCAAATAACTTAATAGACCAAAATAGGGGAAGTGCTGTATCACAATTACTGTTACATCTAATACAGAGAGCCTATATATTGACCAGTACCACTATTGTTTTGGATTTTTCACCAGAGAAATTTCCCTTATTATAAACAAGCCAACAACTAAGAAGAAATGTATCTTATCAGAAAAGTTACAATCTATTTAATGTATAAAAATATATTATTCAAATTACATTTTTTCCCCTATTTATTTAGCAAAATATATATAGTAATTCTTTAAAAAATTTAAAACATTATGACACTTGCCGTTATATATCAAAAAGAAGAGGTCGTTGTTTGATTGGACCCAAGTTATTCTGGAATTAATTATCTCAGTGTAAGTTATCCTTCCATTACTAAGATCGATATAAATAATGGGATAAATAATCCTAAAATTGCGTAATACCTCAAAACAAATGAAGGATAAAATAATCTTACACTTTATCTCTAAAATTGTTATACCTTATACCTCTCATCAAACGAAGGAATATAAAGATTTTATTAGTGTTTCTATTATAACAAAAAATTATGATGCGTGTAAAAGGATGTCCCAAAGACAAATATCAATTATATATATACTATATTATGATAACATTAGGTGTGTATAATATTCTTGTGAATTGAGAACCACATAATGTTGTCTACCTTGGTGCACGCTGAGTTGTTTCAAGTGGCGTTCTCCACTTTAATTCAATGGAAAGTTTTAACACGTTTTAAAGTACCAAAAAGAAAATATAAAAAGGAAATTTTGCATTTCTAGTAGTACATCATTGCTTTGTTTTATTTTAGCTTCCATCAATTCTTCAAATATCAAAGAAGTAACATCTACTCCATCGCTTTCATATTATTTGATTCTTATTGATTTGAAATGTATTTTTCACGAAAGTTTTATTTATAAGTGTATTTTGTTAAATTAATTTTTTAAGTAATATTTTAAATCTCTGAATTTGACTCACAATTTTATGTAATTATTTAATACTAAGAAACTGTTTGATAAAATGTGTTAGAAAAAAATATTTATGACAAGAACCATGCATGATAAAGAAGGATGAGATTCATGGTCAAATCATATGGAGACATATTAACATAATGGCATTATACTGAAAAACCTATAATATTCTTCATATAATAATTACATCGTATTAAAGCGAAACAGAAGTTGCTCTCTGCTCTTGAATGATACTTCCTCCGTTTCACAAAGAATGACCTAATTTGATTTGACACGGAGTTTAAGAAAATAAAGAAGACTTTTGAATTTTGTGGTATTAAATTAAAGTTATGGCAAATGTACAAAATTGCCCTGTAATCTTGTGGTCTTAAACATGTCACGTGGAAAGTTGAAATTAAAATGTTGCCAAAAAAAGAAAGAGGTCATTCTTTTTGAAACAGACTAAAAAGGAAAGGAGGAGAGATCAGTCCTTCCATAGTTGGCAGCTTAGGTGGAGAGATCAGTCCCACATGGCTTGCCATGTCATTAACAATTTGGGTTGTTAACTTTTGAGGGGTATTTGTGGTCTCTAGGGGTAACAGCGGGGGTATTTTTTATCTCAAAATGTAATAGAGGGTATAAGTGGTCTATTTCGCATAGTTCAGGGGCAATTTTGACCCTTTTTCAATAAATAAATAAGTTTTTCTCCTATCTTTTAACATATTATTACTCCACATCAACAAACTTAATTAAGAATTATGAAATTTAAAGAAGGAAAAATACATGAATATATATATACTAGACATCGGAGCCCGTGCTAGCACGGGCCCAATATGTATCATTTTTTGTTTCAATTATGTGACAAAGATAAAATTAAAGAGTTAATCAAACTTTAATATTAATTTAAAATAGTTTAAATTTTTAATTATTGTTAACTATGGTAAAAAAAAAATTATGTCTTTTAACATTCTAAATTGGTAATTATTGTTGTATGATTTGTAATATCTTTTACGCAATTTTGAAATAATAAAGGTTATTTCTTCTTTCTCAATTTATGTGGTACTAATAAAATTTGGAGATTCAATCAATTTTTTTTGTCTTTAAAATATTCTACTGTTAATTACTGTAAATTATTGTACTTTCTAAGTAATTTTCAAATAATATATATTATTTCATTTGTCCAATTTATGTGTCACCGATAAAATTTGAAGA
>JAJOOR010000609.1:0-71934 GCA_036250505.1 Solanum acaule | reverse complement strand
TTTTTTTTGTTGTCTTGTAGATATTTTAAGTTATTATTTATTGTAAATTATAGTACTTTTTATTAAAATTTTTAATAACATATGTTACTTTTTATGTTTGAGAGTCAAACCAACTTTTTTTTATATGTCTTTTAATTTTATATGTGTTTTGTCCTTTTCCATTTTCAAAAACTAATACTCTCTCCATTTCATTTTATATGTGATTTCTTTTTATAAATATATTGGTTATTCCCCCTTCTTATTGGAACACACGTTGACTTGTGGTGATTGGTTATTCCCTCTTCTTTTATATATATATATATATATATATTGTTATTAATTATTATTATTATAATATATTGGTTATTCCCTCTTCTTATTGGAACATATGTTGACTTGTGGTGCTTGGTTATTCCCTCTTCTTTTATAGTAAATATATATATATATTGTTATTAATTATTATTATTAAAATATTTTTTTAATAAAACTCACACATGCAAGCACGCCCCAACAGTATCCTCCACCGCGACTCGTGTCGTATGGTCAAACAATATAGGATAGATAAGTACTACCCAAATTGCCAATTAAAACCAAAAAGGAGGAAGTATCTAATTATACATATATTTTTATCGTATTTATTAATTATCTATGATTTATAATAATTATATTATATTGAAATTTCAAGTTAGATAGATGTAAATCACACTAGATATACATTATATACATGTATCTTGTGTGATTTGCATATATCTGAGTTATCAAATACACGAACGAGATACGAAAATGACAAGTGAGATTTGTTTATATATCCCAAATATATGTGAACACACAGATAAACATCATATACATGTATCTAGAACATTAGATATAAAAGATATGACTATATGAGAGTCGCGAGCGAAATAGGAGGGAAGCAAGTCAAATTTGTCTATGTATATCAGATGTATGCGAATCCACTTAGATATACTATATGTAAAACAAACTACACCTATTTGTGATCTCATATATCTCGAGATACATATATCTAGACAGGCCAAAATTGCTAAAATTCATAACATTACACATTATTATGTAATTTAAGTAATTATCTCCTAAACTAGTGAAATTTTTATACTCTAACTTACTCTTTAAAATATTTTTAAAAAAATTGAAAGAAGACAAAATGATTTGGATCTCTTCACCTTTAATAGAAAGTTTTGATTCAAACCCTTATAGAGAAAATATCATAGTGAGAATGTTGTCTAAGAAATAGCTACGCAACGATCAATCTAGATTGATCAAACTTTAATACAGATACCGAGCAATAAAAAATAAAAAAAGATGCTACCTCCACCAACCACGCTGAAACACACAGAAAAAGCAGTTGTGCCACCTGCTCTGTTTTTCTCTCAAACTGTGATGAGTCTTTGCAGTTTTTTTATTCGATTCTTTTTTTTCTCTCTATAGTCACTATATACTACATTCTCCATCATTTTCATTTTATAACAAAAGAAACCAAAACCCCATTTCATTTTTCTCTTCAAAGCTCCCAGTTTTCAGAATCTTTTCATCGTCAGCATCCCTGAACCCACATGGTATATTCATTTATTTATCATATAAAGTTGGGTTCTTTGTTTCTTTCTTTCTAATATAAATGTGCCTTTAAAAATTGCTGTTTTTGGGTTTTTGTTCAATGCTTGTCTGGTTTTACTTTCATGGTGTTTGTTAAGCTGTAATGTAGTTGTATTTTTCTGCATTAAAGATTCTATCTTTTTGTGAGGAAGTGAAAAGGGTCTTTTCTTGATTGAGTTAGTTAGACCATTTTCGTATAAACTTTTTTGTTTGTATTGTTGCTATTGTTATTTGGCCTTTGATTTGATTTGTGTGGTTTCTCAACTTTTTGTTTCTGATTTTTGATGTTATGCAGGGTGAAAAGCTTTAGGTTTTTCTTGATTTCATCTTTTAGGCTTGCTTAAGACTGTTGTATTAGAAGATTGTTTAGCAATAGAGTAGTTTGAGTTGTCTCTGCTGAGATTTGTTGATCTGTAGTGGAGAAGTAGTCTTGAAAATGCAGAGACCCCCACAAGAAGATTTTTTACTAAAGGAGACCAAACCCCACCTTGGTGGAGGGAAGGTCATGGGTGATAAGCTTACTAGTACCTATGACTTGGTTGAGCAAATGCAGTATCTTTATGTGAGGGTGGTGAAAGCAAAGGATTTGCCAGGGAAGGATGTTACGGGTAGTCTTGATCCTTATGTTGAGGTTAGGCTTGGAAACTATAAGGGTACAACTCGTCATTTCGAGAAGAAATCGAATCCGGAATGGAGTCAGGTGTTTGCTTTTTCCAAGGATAGGATTCAGGCTTCTGTACTTGAGGTGAATGTGAAAGATAAGGATTTTATTAAGGATGATTTTGTTGGTTGTGTTATGTTTGATTTGAATGATATCCCTAAAAGGGTTCCCCCGGATAGTCCTCTTGCTCCACAGTGGTATAGGTTGGAGGATAGACATGGTAATAAAGTTAAAGGAGAGTTGATGTTGGCTGTTTGGATGGGTACTCAAGCTGATGAAGCCTTTCCTGAATCTTGGCATTCAGATTCTGCAGCTGTTACTGGTGCCGATGCTCTTGCGACTATAAGGTCTAAGGTGTACCTCTCACCAAAGCTGTGGTACCTTAGAGTTAATGTGATTGAGGCTCAGGACTTGATTCCCGGTGACAGAAGTAGGTTTCCAGAAGTTTACGTGAAGGCCATCCTCGGAAATCAGGCGTTGAGAACCAGAGTTTCCATGAGCAAGACTATTAATCCCATGTGGAATGAGGATCTGATGTTTGTAGCAGCAGAACCATTTGAGGAGCCATTGATTTTGAGTGTAGAAGATAGAGTTGCACCAAACAAGGATGAAGTACTTGGAAGATGTGTTATTCCTTTGCAGTATATAGATAGGAGGTTGGACCACAGACCTATTAATAGTAAGTGGTATAATCTTGAAAAGCACATTATCGTCGAGGGGGAAAAGAAGGAAATCAAATTTGCAAGCAGGATTCACATGAGGCTGTATTTGGAAGGAGGCTACCACGTGCTGGATGAATCAACACACTACAGCAGTGATCTAAGACCAACTGCAAAGCAATTGTGGAAGTCCAGTATTGGTGTCCTAGAGTTGGGTATACTAAACGCTCACGGCATTTCGCCGATGAAAACAAAAGATGGACGGGCTACGACAGATGCCTATTGTGTTGCCAAGTATGGGCAGAAGTGGGTTAGAACAAGGACAATTATTGATAGCTTTGCTCCCAAGTGGAACGAGCAATACACTTGGGAAGTATTTGATCCCTGCACTGTCATAAATATTGGTGTTTTTGATAATTGCCATCTGCAAGGAGGAGATAAGTCTGGTGGGGCAAAGGACTCGAGGATTGGGAAGGTCAGGATCCGTCTTTCAACTCTAGAAACGGGTCGTGTCTACACGCATTCTTATCCACTTCTGGTCTTGCATCCTACTGGGGTGAAGAAGATGGGTGAAATTCACTTGGCTGTAAGATTTACTTGCTCATCATTATTGAATATGATGCATATGTACTCTCAGCCACTGCTACCCAAAATGCACTATATTTATCCTTTAACTGTTAGTCAGCTGGATAACTTGAGGCATCAAGCCACTCAGATTGTCTCTATGAGGCTGAGTCGTGCTGAGCCGCCTTTGAGGAAAGAGATAGTGGAGTATATGATAGATGTCGGTTCTCACATGTGGAGTATGAGGAGAAGCAAAGCTAATGTTTTTAGAATCATGGGTGTTTTAGGTGGATTAATTGCTATTGGGAAATGGTTTGATCAAATTTGCAATTGGAAAAATCCCATTACGACTGTTCTGATCCATATCTTGTTCTTGATACTAGTTCTATATCCGGAGCTTATTCTGCCAACCATTTTCCTCTATCTCTTCTTAATCGGAGTTTGGTACTACAGATGGAGGCCTAGACATCCTCCCCACATGGACACACGTCTTTCTTGTGCTGATAATGCCCATCCTGATGAATTAGACGAGGAATTTGATACTTTTCCTACTTCACGTCCTCCTGATATTGTTCGGATGAGGTATGACCGTTTGAGAAGTATTGCTGGAAGGATACAAACTGTGGTTGGTGACTTGGCTACTCAAGGGGAGAGGCTGCAGTCTTTGTTGAGCTGGAGAGACCCTAGAGCAACCGCGCTGTTTGTTATTTTCTGCTTGATTGCTGCCATTGCGCTGTATGTCACGCCCTTCCAAGTTGTGGCTCTCGTGACTGGATTTTACGTGTTGAGACATCCGCGATTTCGCCATAAGCTACCATCTACTCCAGTGAATTTCTTCAGAAGATTGCCTGCCAGAACAGACTGTATGCTATGAGCTGGAGTACTTCAGCTGCTATTATCCATTTTCCCTTTTGTGTCTCCAGTTGATGAAATTGATGTAGAAATGAGCAAGGCTTTGGGTCTTTTTCTTCTATGAAATTGCTTAGATGTAGTGAATTTTCTGTTGAAAGTTGGCTGTTAGATGCAATTCCATATTACTAGTACTAATCTTCTGTTTCTTTCTTTTTCTGAACTTTCTCAATGATTAATCAATGTATTGCTCTTTTCATTAGTCATAAATTTGTTGTTTTTTTGGTGAAGTGTACAATAATAACATTCTCGTGTAATTTCACAAGTGGGATATGAGGAAAGTAGTGTGTACGCGGACTTTACTCTTACATTGTGAAGGTAAAGAAGTTGTTTTCGATAGACCTTTGTTGGCTTAAGTAAAGCATACCAAAACAGATTCGAAAAAGAAATACACTAATGTAGAAGCCAGGTTGAAAATAATAGAGAAAAAACAGTAACAACAACAAATAATACTATAACAGAAGCAAAAAGAACAATACGTAACAATCAAATCGAAGAAAAAGATAGGAGGAGAGTAATAATAATAATACTGAAAAGGAAAATTAGATACCGTTTGACGACCTATTAGCTTCTTTTGTGAAGATTAATATTATTTATTCACAATTTCTTAGGGTAGGTGAAAGGACATGTTGATATTTTATGAGTTCTCATTATTTTACTAGACTTGGTGTTGAGAATGTCAAGACATTGATGTTTTAGATTTGTAATTATTGTATCATTATTAATTTAAGGAGGAATAATTGTGTTTACCATTGTAGTATAATGAAGTTAGTGATATTTGTATTATACAACTTGATAACAAAACAATATAAAGATTCCTGCAACCTTTTGTTATGCTTTATATGAATGTTGGATCTGGAATATTAGTATAATAATACTCACCTATCAAAGCAAATAACTTATTGTAAAAAAAAATGTAAAATATATATATATATATTTTTTATATATAGACTCTACCTTTAATCTTGAAACAATGGTAAATTTGTCTCTGTATAATCTATAAGTCACAAATTCAAATTGTGGAATCGACAATGATATTTGCATCAAGATAGGCTGCCTACAATCACACTCCTTAGGAATGCAACCATTTCTCAAATCCAACGTGAATGCGAAAGACTTGACATATTGAAGAATAATCGTGATGTTAAGATAAACTTGTTGCATAGTTAATTATACCGTCAGATACTTACATTTTCCATCGGGTAATTTATTCCACCAATATTTAAGTAGATAAGAAGAAATCGCCTAATATTTACCCTCATCACTAGAGTTATCATTTACATACATCAATTTTAAATGAGAGAGAAAGAAACAACTATTCAAAGTTAGTGTATTCAAAGAAAATTTAGTACTAATTTATTATGTAGTTCCCTTGGGGAGGACAAAAGATACAGTTCAACACGTTTGGAACTTGAAATCTTGCTTTACTCGAGCGGAAGATCTATCAAAAGCAACCTCTCTACCTTCACAATATACAGATAAGACTGCGTATAAACTCCACTTGTGCGATTACCCAAGTATTTTCTTATTTTACCTTTACCAACTTCCCCATTTATAGGGTTGTGTAGGTGCACTAATTTTCCAGATCCAACAGCATTATAAAGAAATAAAAAAACATAGTTGCAGGATCTTTATATTGTTGTCTTCATAAACAGACAAACATCACCAGTTTAAATAATGTCAACTTGCAATATACAAACAATGCTAAGTACAATAATTCTCTCTTTACATTAAATATTTGTAGAAACATCATTGTCAGACATTCCAAAAACACAAAAAATGCTTCATCCTTAAGGAAAACAAATTTATCAAGAAATCAAACTGATCTTGAATGCTTGCACCTCCATTCCGATAACAACACGAGTGGGGCCTGAAGAGGATGGTGTATACGCATACCTTACTCCTACCTTGAGAAGATAGAGAAGTTGTTTTCGATAAACCCTCAACTCAAGTAAAGCGTTTCAAAGCAGGTATGCATGGGAATACAGTAGCGAAGATGCATCCAATATCAAGTCAATAAAAATCGAAACAGTAACTTGAATAGAGAGAGTACTTCGAATTAATCATGGAGCATGTTTTTCAAAAAGAAAACATCCACAAGACAACAAATATAGATTTGCATCAAAGCAGAAAACTTTCAACAAACTAAGAATGAATTAAACAGTAAATCTACTAGATCTAAACAGTTCAAGGAGATCTTACACACAAAAGCAGGACCTAACATTCACCAGTAGGTGCAGGACAAAAGGAGCCAGACACATTTACATCAATTCGAGACACAGAGAGAAGCACATAGTATGATAAAGATAACATAAGGCAAAGGTACGGTTCTCATAGCATACAGTCTGTTCTTGCGGGCAGTCTTCTGAAGAAATTAAGTGGCGCAGATGGTAGCTTGTGACGGAACCTTGGATGTCTCAGTACATAAAATCCTGACAAGAGTGCCACAACTTTGAAGGGCGTCACGTAGAGCACAATGGCAGCAATCAAGCAGAAAAGGACAAACAGCGCGGTTGCTCTAGGGTCTCTCCAGCTCAACAAAGACTGCAGCCTCTCCCCTTGAGTAGCCAAATCACCAACCACAGTCTGAATCCTTCCAGCAATACTTCTCAAACGGTCATACCTCATCCGAACAATATCAGGAGGACGTGAAGTAGGGAAAGTATCAAATTCCTCATCCAGTTCGTCAGGATTAGCATTATCAGCACAAGAAAGACGAGTATCCATGTGAGGAGGATGCCTAGGCCTCCATCTGTAGTACCAAACTCCAATTAGGAAGAGATAAAGGAAAATGGTTGGCAGAATAAGCTCCGGATATAGAACCAGTATCAAGAACAAGATATGGATCAGAACAGTTGTGATGGGATTTTTCCAATTGCATATTTGATCAAACCATCTTCCAATAGCTATTAATCCACCTAAAACACCCATAATCCTAAAAAAATTAGCTTTGCTTCTCCTCATACTCCACATGTGAGAACTAACATCTAACATATACTCCACTATCTCTTTCCTCAAAGGTGGCTCAGCACGACTCAGCCTCATAGAGACAATCTGAGTGGCCTGATGTCTCAAGCTGTCCAGCTGAGTAACAGTTAAAGGATGAATATAGTGCATTTTGGGTAACAGTGGCTGAGAGTACATATGCATCATATTCATTAACGATGAGCAAGTAAATCTTACTGCCAAGTGAATTTCACCCATCTTCTTTACCCCAGTAGGATGCAAGACCAGTAGCGGATAAGAATGTGTGTAAACACGATCTGTTTCGAGAGTTGAAAGACGGATCCTGACCTTTCCAATCCTCGAGTCCCTAGCCCCTCCAGGTTTATCTCCTCCATGCAGATGACAATTATCAAATACACCAATAGTTATGACAGTGCAAGGATCAAATACTTCCCAAGTGTATTGCTCATTCCACTTGGGAGCAAAGCTATCTATAATGGTCCTCGTTCGGACCCACTTCTGCCCATATTTCGCAACACAATAGGCATCTGTCGTTGCCCGATTATCCTTTGTTTTCATCGGCGAAAGGCCCTGAGCATTCAGAATACCTAATTCTAGGACACCTATACTGGACTTCCACAGCTGCTTTGCAGTTGGTCTAAGATCACTGCTGTAGTGTGTTGATTCATCCAGCACATGGTACCCTCCTTCCAAATATAGCCTCATGTGAATCCTGCTTGCGAATTTGATTTCCTTCTTCTTTTCTCCCTCAACGATAATGTGCTTTTCAAGATTATACCACTTACTGTTAATAGGTCTGTGGTCCAACCTCCTTTCAATGTACTGCAAAGGAATAGCACATCTTCCAAGTACTTCATCCTTGTTTGGTGCAACTCTATCTTCCACAGTCAAAATTAATGGCTCCTCGAATGGTTCTGCTGCTACAAACATCAGATCCTCATTCCACATGGGATTAATAGTCTTGCTCATGGAAACTCTGGTTCTCAATGCCTGATTTCCCAGGGTGGCCTTCACGTAAACCTCTGGAAACCTACTTCTGTCACCAGGAATCAAGTCCTGAGCCTCAATCACATTAACTCTAAGGTACCACAGCTTTGGTGAGAGGTACACCTTAGACCTTATATTTGCAAGAGCGTCAGCACCACTAACAGTAGCCGCATCTGAATGCCAAGATTCAGGAAACGCTTCATCAGCTTGAGTACCCATCCAAACAGCCAACATCAACTCTCCTCTCACTTTGTTACCACTTCTATCCTCCAACCTATACCACTGCGGAGCAAGAGGACTATCCGGGGGAACTCTTTTAGGGATATCATTCAAATCAAACGTAACACGACCAACAAAATCATCCTTAATAAAATCCTTATCTTTCACATTCACCTCCAGCACAGAAGCCTGAATCCGCTCCTTGGAAAAAGCAAACACCTGATTCCATTCAGGATTCGATTTCTTCTCGAAATGACGAGTTGTACCCCGATAGTTTCCCAGCCTAACCTCAACATAAGGATCAAGACTACCCGTAACATCCTTCCCTGGTAAATCCTTTGCTTTCACCACCCGGACATAAAGATACTGCATTTGCTCAACCAAGTCATAGGTGCTAGTAAGCTTATCACCCGTGACCTTCCCTCCACCAAGGTGGGGTTTGGTCTCCTTTAGTGAAAAATCTTCTTGAGGTGGTCTCTGCATTTTCAAACCTTTCTACTTCTCCACCACAACTAAGCCAAATTTTCTAAGTAATATCTCTGAGAAACAACTCAAAACTACACTAATACTCAAGAAACTTCATATACAACACAATCTAAGTTTGTTTTACCCTAATTCTAACTTAAGGTTTAAAAAGAACCTCATGAATGATAACCCCAAAACTCTCAAATCATTCACAACCTCAGATCTGGTTCACCTGAATGCTTAACCCTGCAAAACCAATTTTTTTACATGAAAAACTAAGCTTAAAAACCATATAAATAAACTAAAAAACTATCAATAAAAAAAATATCCTTCTCCCTTACCCATAAAAAAAAAGAGGAAAAAAATAATTAAAACTTCTAATATCAAGATTATAACAATATTACAGCTCAATAACTACCAAGAAAGTAAAAAAAATAGGATTTTTCAAGAAGACATTTATTAAACTTTTCAACATGAAAAAATAATATTCAGAAAGAGAAATGAATATACCTTGAAGGGTTCATGCGAGATGAGAGTGAAAGATGGGAATTTTGGTGATTAGGTTGTAAAGATTGGAATTTTGAGGAGAAAAAGCAATAGGGGTTTGGTTGCTTTTGGGTATCAAAGTGATGAAGAATGGTATAGTGAGGTGTAGACAGAAAAAGTGAAGAGACAACAACAAGGGTAAAGAAATAGAGAGAGAAAAGAGTAAAGTTAGAGAGAGAAAAGGATAGAAAAAGACAGAGCAGGGTGGTTGGGTGTGAGCAGTACTCTGTTTTCTTGCGTTCATCAATGGAGGGGACATAGTGGGGGAAAGAGTGGGGGTGGGGGATGAATATGCTGAGATTTCTTCTTTTTTTTTCCGTATTCTATTTGGGGTTCGGTATTCATATCAAAATTAGATTTATTTTGAGGATAAAATATTTCTTATCAAAGGTGTTTATGAACCCAATTTTTTTAATTAATAATAAAAGAGTACTTACCACTTTACCATATCTTTTATTGGTGCTGCGATTTTATGTGAAAATTTCATATATGACATACATATATTAGATTAATATTTTCAAGTTATAGCAGTAGAATTAAACCTTCAAGTTGTAACAATAAAAAAATTCAGGTTGTAACAGTTTCTTAAAAAAAAAGTTTTTTTAATAATTGTAAAAATTTGTTTTGAAAAAAATAAAATAATTCGTTTCTAAAGAAAAAAAGGTAAAAAAAATGGAAGTATGTGTGTTAATTAAATTTGAATTGATTGAATTACTAATTAGCATAAATTAAGGAAATTCAAACTAATTAAGAATATGTAGTTTCCTTATTTCACTCTAATTTGTTAAAATTAATTAAAAAAATTGATTTTATCCATTTTCTTCCACGTTTCTCTCTCTTCGATTTTTTTCCATAAATCTTGTCACTGACGATTAATTCAATTTTTTTTTTTTTTGTTTGAAAAATCTTGATTTTGTTGTGATGGACAACTATTTATTTATATTAATTAAACATGTTGGAAGATGGGATCCTTCAGGTTAATATTTTTTATGGTTTATTGTTTGTATTTGTATTTCAGTAAAATGAAAAAAAAATTGAGCAATGAAACTGTAAATCACGTTTGTGATTTTATTTTTGTAAATTGTCAGTAGATTTAAGTTGTGATGTCATTTGTATAAACAACGTATTTTGTTAATTATAAGTATTAATTTTTTTGAAACTGTAGTTATTGATTTTGTTGGTACATGTTTTTTTTTTTTGTTATTTTGTATACTGTAAAAACCAGGCATTAGTGCGAAATTGGTTTAATATATGAATGAGTAGTAGTTTTATTGTTGTAAAGTTATGAAATTTGTGGGAAAAAAATACGAAATTTGTTGTAACATAGTTATGAAACGGGTATTTATTTAGTCAATTTGATAATAATGAGATTAAAGTATGAAATTCGGTATGCAGATTAAAATTATAATATGAAATACTGTTTTTGTTTTCTGAAAATATAAATAAAATGTATAGGTAGGAATGACTTTGGTAGTGTAAATGGAATGAAATTGGTATGAAAGTGGATTCACTATTGTGTAAAAAAAATATTAGTAAGAAGCATGAAGTTTTGTATGAAAAGTGTATTAATTTGGTATGAAATGTGAAAGTTATTTTTTATATAATGTCTGTTATGGTGTGAATTATTGTAGACTGTTTTAGAATGATATTGCTATGAATAAGTATTGACGATTGTGTATAAATTTGTGTGAGAAGATTGAACTACATGGTATGAAAATTATTCAGTATTGTGTAAAAAAATATGAGTAAGAAGTATGATTATATGTATGAAATGTGTATTAAGTTGGTGTGAAATGTTAGTTTTTTATGGTTTTAGGGTATGAAGTTTGTCTGAATGATATGTTTCTGGTTAAAAAATTAGAGATTTTTTTTTGGAATTTGTATACTACTAATACCAGACATGTACGACAATCGATAATTTCTACACTACTAATTTGTGAATGAATACTGATTAAAAATGTCTATAACTAAATTTGTTCATTCTTTGTATGAACCATTATTGATTTTTTGGGATGAATTTTCGGTATAAAAATTGATGTAAATTTTGTATGAAATTGGTATAATAGTAAAATCAAATTTGTATGAAAATTTATAGTTTTTATGGCACAAATCTGGTATGATTCAATTTTTATTTTTGACATTATATTGATATGAATTGTGCATAATAATGGGATGAAATTGGTATACTATTTTTATTTAATAAAAGACAAGTACTAGTTATAAATTGTATGATTTTATATTCTTTTTGGCATGAATATTGTATGAATCAATGCTTACTTTTGGCATGAAATAGGTATAGAAAGTATGCATAAAAATGGTATGAAATTTGTATACTGATATAACATATGTATAAAAGTAACATGTACTTTTGTATCTTGTAATATTGACATAATAATTTATGATGGAACAGAAAATTCAAAAGGTGTCGGAGCATAAATTATTGTCACCTGGTTAAAAAAGACTGTAGGGAGACCACAACTTGAATGCTGGAAAGAGTTTGCTGATTTGAAATTCAAGAGGTTTAAAGTTACGTGCAATACATGTCGTCGGGGGATACAACAGGAAGACATGTTCAATTTACCCTGTTGAAAAAAAAAGACATGATTTGTTTTTATTTTTATTTGGTTGTTTTATTGTGAGAACCGCATGTTTTGATTTATTTTATCTTTTAAGTTAATGACTTATATATTAAGAACATTTATTATGTGTACTAATTAATCATTTGTGTATTCAGTGTCTTTAAATGTATAGTAAAAAATTAGATAATGTTGGTATGCAATTGATATCAACTGGAAAAATTAAGTCAAATCTTAGTATGAAATTGGTATACATTTGATAACAAACTGATATCCAGTGGTAAAATTGAAAAAACAACATCTAATTGAGATTTCAACTGAAGTAGTCAACCTAAAACTAGTTAATGGTGTATCCAAATTGTACATTTGGTATGAACTGATATCTCATTGAAAAAATTGAAAAATAACATGTAATTGAGATTTCAACCGAATTAGTCAACCTAAAACTAGTTGATGTTGTACCTAATTGGTATACATTTGGTATCTAACTGATATTCAATTGGAAAAATTGAAAAAACACGTAATTGAGATTTCAACTAAATTAGTCAGCCTAAAATTAGTTAATTTTGTACCCAATTGGTATACATTTGATATAAAACTGATATCCCATTGGAAAAATTGAAAAATACAACATGTATGATTTCAACTGAATTAGGCAGCCTAAAACAAGTTAATTTTGTATTCAATTGGTATAAATTTGGTATCCAACTGATATCCCATTGGAAAAATTGAAAAACCAACATGTAATTGAGATTTCAACTAAATTAGTCAGCCTAAAACAAGTTAATATTGTATCCAACTGGTATACATTTGGTATCCAACTAATATCTCATTGAAAAAATTAAAAAACCAACATGTAATTGAGATTTCAACCAAATTAGACAACCTAAAACAAGTTAATATTGTATCCAATAGATATTCCACTGAAAAATGGAAAAAAAAAATGTAATTGATAATTCAACCAAATTTGATAATCTAAAACAAGTCATTTGGTATCCAACTTGAAATTTTAAAACAAAGACTAAAATTTAATATTGTATGAAATTGGTATCCAACTAGTATAAATCTGACAATGTAAAACAATGCATATAATATATTGTTGTCAAAAACTGTAGCAAAAGAAATATACATCATTCAAAATCAAAACATGTAATAATTAAAAGTCTAAACTACAAACAAGTATTTCAAAGTTCATTTTCTTGGTCTTGGTGTAGGATAATTGGTAGTATCCGAAAGCATGTTCTTTTGCTATGCGGGGTCCACCAAATTTGCTAGCAACCATTCCAATTACTTCACTCTCACTAATTGTGCCATCAACGTTCTTGCTTCTTCCATATTGCCACATGATTGTGGCGTACCTTTTACGGTGGTACTTTGCATCAATGTGAATGAGACCCATATCAAAAACTTCATTGCTAATATATTTAGCAAGAGACATGCGTATAGTCCACAATCGCTGAAATAACATTGAAGAAAAAAATTGAGAAGGAAAGTGAATTATTTATTATGAACAAAACACAATAAGATATGAATACATACTTTGAGTTTGGATCTTGTTGAGGCACATTCTTTATAAATACAACTTTGAGCTTGGATTGAGGCTTGTCAACATATGCAGGTAGTTTATTGGAGTAGAGGTCGAGTCTTTTACCATAAAATCATGTGCTAGCTAAAACTAATGGTATAATTGTGGCAAGCTTATCAACTGCTTTCTCCATATTCTTCGTGTGTAGATCTCATCCCACCATTAAATCATATAAATGTGGAAGAGTTCTACTGATTTTCTTTTTGAATGAAGAAGACGAACGTTGAAGATGGTGAGAGAGAAAAAGTTAGTTCTCTGTAAAAGAGAAACGTGGGGGTGGGGGTGTGGGGTTTGCTATGTGAAATCTGGAAAAAAAATCCCTAAAATGGTGTAAGAGATAATGACAATTGATTCTCTAATATTAATGTTATCCCTAAAATGGTGTAAGAGATAATGACAATTGATTCTCTAATATTAATATTATTTCTCTTACTTATTAATTATACTGTAATTATAAAAATAACAACTAATTAATTAAATAAAATAAATTAAATTATAAATTTAAACTAGTCTGTTAATACTTATAATTAAACTGTTATAAGTAGTAATATAAAAAAATTACATCTAAAAGCTGTAATATTAAGCCTTAAATAGATATATGGGGTGATTTTTCCTTTTAGTATTACACTAAACCTGATATATAGATATATTAACTGCATTTTCGTGCGGTGTATAATCATGTTAAGGCCTGACTAATTGAGATTCACAACGAAAAATCTCTAGTAGTAGTGGCGTTTGGTTGGTTTCATTGTGAAATTTGAGTAAAAATTGGTTGTTTATTTCGTATTTGGTTTCCGTATTGGAGTCTGACTACTTGCAAAGCATAAGGACCTATTCGGAAGGAACGAAACGTCCCTACTAAGAATTTTTCCATGCCCAGAGCTTGAATCCGAGACCTCTAGTTAAAGAAGGAGCCGCTGCATCAACTTTCAAAAGTGAAAAAAATATTTGAAAATTGAAGTTGTATTTGATCATGAATAAAAATTAGAGTTTTTTTTTAAGTGTAATTTGAAGCGAGAAACATTTTTTTGTTTTTTTAAGATATTCTGAAATTATTTCAAGATTTTATAAACAAACATATTTTTTTTTAAGTTTAACTCTAATAAAATAAAAAAAATTCATGATCCAATGTTTCTAGAGTCTAACTAATTCAGATTTATTTTGAATATAAGACCGATTAATTTAAATTTGTGCCCCTTTAAGAGAAAAGCCAACACTAGCACATCATTAACTATGTTTAAATTCAAAAATTCTGATTAAAAATAAAAATAACCTACTTATTCCATCACTATCTTTATGAGATCACAGATATATATATATCCATGTGCTTGTGTCAAGCGAATGTCTTTTTTTCGTCTGGGTCTTTGTCATCTTTTTATATGCAAATAATGATATTTAATAAAATCTTTATAAATATTTAATTATAAACATACTTAATATTATAATATTAATTTAAAATCGTTATAACAATTCATAAACTTCGAAATCTTAAATTTGCTTATGCTCTCAGATAGTTTCTCAATTGAAGTTTATAAAAATATTGTGACCATTTTGAGAGATATTGCAAGAATGTGTAGTCCAGCTTTGCATTTATTAAAATTCAAATTGTTGGTACTATAATAGTTTCATTAGGTAGGTAAGACATTTCTTCAATTGTAAGTGAGAAAATATGCATTAAATGCCAAAAATTAATAATTATTATGTTATGATGATCTTTTGTAGGATACAATAGAAAATTCAACATTCCAGCTATTTCATCAAGCATTCATATTAGTTTGGTAGTTTCATTCATATGTCTTAATTTTAATAAATAAAGTTATCTGATATTGTTGTTGATGAGAGGTAATAGATATTTTGTAAATTAGTTGAGATGTATGAAAATTGATCTAAACACCACGATTATAAGAAAATACATATTATTAGTCAATGTTGTTATGTCACAAGATTGAGGAGTGAATTGGTAAATTAAAAAAGAATCAACATGAATTGTGGTGCAGTAGTGGGACTGCTTCACCCTTAACTAGAGGTCTCGGTTAGAACCCTGGATATGGAGAAAATCCTATTACGAGCGTCACCACTCACCTCCATAATGATTCTTAATCGAAGCTCTAATGCGACTTTCACAAATGAAAGCAAGGACTTGAGCCCCGGAAGGCCCAATTTCTCGGCCCAAATAAATAGCACTCTAAGGTCCACAAATCCTTTTGTGCTAAGTTATGCAAATGTCCTTTTTTCATACTCAAATTTATTGTTTGTTTCATATATTTCTAAACCTTGTGGATAAAAAATCAAACTATCGTCTAACATTTGTAATAACTACAAAATTTTAGACCGTTCTAACGTTTTCTCATAAAAATAATTATTTTCTCAAAGAAATCCTTAGAACATAATCTAAAAGGTTCACATATTACGAAAAACATAATAAAAATGATCATTTACTAAATAGCAATTACAAACAGACAGTAAGGCTTGAGCCCAAAGAATTTGTGGAAGGCCTCTTTTTAGGCCCAAAGAGATGACATTCTGAGGTCCACAAATCTAGCAAAATTTCGTGTTAACACGAGTTCAATAAATCACATTAAAAGTGGTCTTACGTAAGCTCAATTTATGTGATATGTTTTTTAGTCCGTTTCAAAAATGATACATTTCTCTATCTTATAAATGTTTGATTATGTTACCAATATTTTACCCATATTAAGTTTCACTTATTTGACCCAAAAAAAAAAAACTTTATTGATGGAACCAAATTATCAGTGGAAAAACATCTATAAAGAGCCTTTGAAATATAGATATTGAAATTCCAAAAATACAACATGAAACAAATATGTTGACAAGGTTTAAAATTTTAAAGATATCTTTGATATAACAAGCAGATACGTCAATGAAGAGGTGCATGCTTCTAGCCTCTTATTAGAATTACATGATCATCATAAATTAGACCGAACGAAAAAAAACAAAGATACAGTGTGAAACGTTAGACTAAACAATAAAACTCAAGAACAAGTCATTTGTCTTGAAACCAAATTTAGACATTGAACTTTTCATACTTGGGTCTTTCCAACATGATCACCATTTTTCTATTTTTGGAATGCAGAAAAAGAGGGCTCTTACTCATGAAAAAGAATTATTCATTTATATCAAATCAATAGATATATTAAATATGAATTTAATAAACATAAAATATGAATTTTATATACGTTTTTATTGGTTAACGATAGTTAATTAAGACTATATATTATTACGTAATTTTGTTACTTAATTATTGTAAATTTATATTCTTTGAATAAATATCAAATGCAAGTTTTTTTTTCTAGAGGGGGTGGGGTCCATGAAAAGTTTTGCTATATTTAGCTTTATTTTGTTGATTTCGTTGGATGATTAGTATTATTTACTTTGAATTTTTGATTAATTTGAATTTGTGTCACGCCACATAAGGCCCATTGAAGGTGAAATCGCTCTATATAAATATATATTTTTATCTGTAGAGCTCGAATCTAAAATCTCTAGTATAAGAGAAAGAACATATTTTATATTTATATCAGCCTTAAAAAACCTTATCTCCTCCTACCATTAATTCAACATAAAAAAAAAAAAAAAAGATAAATAAACACTCTTGACAAAATTGTCTGAGTTTTCCAACCCACAAGCAAAGTCATTTGGTATCTGATAGTTATATTAGTGTTAGATTAAATTCAAAGGAAATATCATATTGAAAGTAGAGTACTCTCAAATAAAGATAGATTTGTACTCAAAATTTGATTTAAAAATCTCTAATTAAGAATAAAAAAATACTTATTACTCAACTACGATTCTTATCAGTCAAACAAGCAAAGTCTTATACTTACCTAAACCCTTTATATTTATCTTTAATATTTAAAGTCGTTTAGCATAACTAATTTTGCCTCACTTGGGAACTTGGAAAATTACTATTTATGGAATTTTTAGTTCCTCTACTCCATCTGTAACAATTTAGGTGTCAAAATTTAAATAGATACGAAGTTTAAATAAAACAGATATTTTTGAAATTCGTGATTTTTTTATATATATATTACAAAAGTTTCTCATTACGGGTTAAATGAAAAGTTTGAATTAAATTATTTTCAAAGCTTATAAAAAAGGGCTTTTTTTTTAGAATGATGTTTTAATATATGAAATATTGGATGTATGAATTAATCATAATTAATCATTTAATTATTTGTTATAATATATGATGCTGACCTTAATTAAATGCAAGTTGGTAAAGGGTATACGGCATGTTATACTTTCCTCAAAGGTGCCTAATTAATAAAAAATAGACATTTGAAATGGAAACAAATGAACTTCCTTTCTTTTTAAATAATTTTTCTTATATTGTTGATTTTTTTCCGCAGGAAGTCTCTCCTTAGGAGGACTCGAACCCGAAACACCTTTGATTAAGAATGAAGAAATATTTATCACTCTATGACATCTTTATTGATATCTTAACTGATTCTATTAGTACCTAAAAAGTTACCGATCACTAGTACAAATATTTATCACTTTATCCATCAAAACTTAATCAGATAGAAAGAAATTATCTTATACTATTTTTGTCTTCGATGAAATTTAAACACAAACAAGGTTTTACTTGACAATAGAGGGGCACTACTATCCATGTTCATAGGGAGTCAATTATTCAAAAAAATTACTAGATAAATTACTTAACAATAAAGGGCACTAATATATATGTTTACTTTTTCGTATTATGAATTTCTTTTATAAATGTTCTTGTTCCACCACTGTTTAAAAAATAAAGCTCAATAAGTCTAACCAAAAAAAGATTTGAAAAGCTTTGTTATACTTATATATTATCGTGGATTGTCAAAACATGAGAAGAAAACAATTTGAATAATGTAAATATTAGTGATACATTGAATCTAATACTGTCTCAATATATATATATATATAAAAGAAAGAAATAATCTAGAAGAACTGAAAATGGAAATATAATTTACTTTGGCTGTCATTTTCAATATAACACCGGTAACTTTATTTAATCTCATAATGCTTACATTACTATCATTTTAATAGTAAAAATATTATTTATCACTACATTTTTACTAAATACATTAACTATATATTAACAATTTAAAAATGTTTATCCATATATATAACTGTTTTTTTTCTTCTCATCAAATCATTATACTTGTATAAAGTTCTTTTGATCAAGTTTTATTTTTGATTATTCATTCCGTACTAGTTTTGAAATTTGACTAATTCAAATTTATATCAACAGAACGGCGATTCTTGCAACTTCAAATTGAGAGAGAGAAGATATACATTATATTCACCATTTTAATAAAAAGTCTTGCTTTTTTTAAATGATGAAATTGACAAGGTTGGGTGACCTAATTTTCAATGAGCAGCTAAAATTAAGTAATTTAAAAGAGTTAATAATATTTATATAATGAAGTGAAATTTCTACGAGAATTCTAGGCTTTATCATTATCAATTAGTATTCCAACTATTATTTTCAATATGAAAAATAAGAAATAAAGAAAAGAAATTAAATAAGCTATATTGTTGGAATACCAAATTCCTAATTTTCATATTCCTCCATTCTTTCAGGTGACATATATAAGGTCCAGTAAAAATTTATATATATTTGGTGTTGATATTTAATTAATGTATTTTACTATATATAGTTAAAGTAATAAATAAGATGAAAATATATATTAATTATTAGTTATAGTAAGTGAAAAAAATATATATGCAAAAGATAAATGTCATGGCGTTATCATATTTGTGTTTCTTTTAGACTTTGATTATTGTTGCACTGTTTAGGACGATTTGTCAATAGTATTTTGTTATGACTGTCTTCTTTTTCGTTATTTCTCCCTATACTACTTTGGATTGCTTTGTTTTAGCCGATGGTCTATTGAAAATAACATCTCTACCTCTAAGAGAATAATTACAAATAAAATATGTGTCTACTTTATCCTCTCTAAATCATACTTTGTGAGATTACACTGAATATATCGTTATTGATTCACTAATATAGTTGATCATCTTGTGCTTGGAAGTGTTAGACTTGTCCAATTAGAGGAGTTGGTTGAAATAAAACTATTTAATTTATTTGTCTTAAAAGCGACTTAAAAGTAAATAATTTAAGTATATAATCCTTAAGGATTTTGTTGATATACCTAATCCAAAACAAGTCAATACTCAATATATATATATTAATTGAAAACTTAGATACTATTTTTATTTTTTTAACGAATTAAGAGAAATGATATTCCTTTCTTCTCCTTCTTTCCAATCGATTTCATTATTTTAAAAGCTAAAACATCTTGATAATGACCGTCTAAATATACAATATTTTTAATTTTATTTTAAAAATTAAATTCTTCCCTTAACTTTGAACAACAAACATTTTCAAATATTGAATATAAATAATTATTTATATTGTATTTGAGTTGAGAAAATTATTGCTTACCTTCAGCTCAAATTTCAATTGTTTTGTATAGTTTGATTGAACCTAGAATATTTTTTTTAAAAAAAGTTATATATTTTTAATTATACATAATTTTAATATATGAAAAAAATATTTACGGAATTTTTTAAAACAGACAAAAATAGTGTTAAACAAATTAGACAAACAAACTAATTGAACCCCCTGATCAGGTCTAATGTCTAGAGATTGTTTGACTCTTAAAAGTCAAACAAGTTTTTTAATTCTTTGTATAAAAAAACAATAATGCTATTTTCTATAGTGTTTTAAGTTAAAACTATAATAATATTCTCCAAATGGACATTTAACTTGATGTATTTTTATCTATTAAAATTACTTTTCTTTATAATAATAAATAAGTTATGAGCTATTTATGTGTTAAAACCACCAAAAATTACTTTGGTATTTTTGTTTTGCTTAACTTTAGTCAAATTAAAAGGGAGAGAGTTATTTTTTACTCGTATGTATTAAACCGACGCCCATATCTCAATTCATAATTTACCTAATGTGGATCCTTATCTTACTTTGTTCATAGTCTAGATATTCAGTCTTAGATGTATAAGGGAACAAAGCGTGATACTCGAATCCCTATATCGATGGGAAATGATTGATATTATCGATATTTTTTTATATCATGATCTTGAATAATCCTCACCTCTTAATCGTGAGCTAGTTTCTAAATCCATAATCTTATAATCAAAGAGATACATTATAACTTCGATTCCATCGATATATACAAGACTCAACACTGACCCCATACACCAGAATTGAACATAACTCAAACTCAAAAACTATCTCAACAATTATAACTACAAGTCACACATATACTCAATAAAATAATCGTAATACACACAAACTACTCGATGACAACACCATGGTCATCATCTAAAAAGAAAATGTCAATAGGAATAATGATGAAGAAAGAAGGGCATTAAAGTCATTTAATAATCACATAAGACTGAGAAAGATGGTGTAACAAGTAAGCTCAAAAGCGGTTTCTATAGATTTCTGCAAAATCGTTGGGTGGTTTCCCTCAGTCCAATTTATTTTTGGTTGAATACAACTCCGTCTTCTTCTTCTTCTTCTTCCGTTTCTTTATCAATAACAACACCGACTCCGGTTTATCTGTCTTTATTTTTATTATATAACTAGTCATTCATCATGTAAACGAGCTCTCACAAGCCCAATTTACACCCCAAAAGAAGAAGAAAAAAGACGAATGGATTCATCTAATAATCAAATTTCTTTCATCAATCAACAACAGTTTTTTCATGATCCTCAACAACAACAACAAATGGAAAATCATAAGAATCATCAGATTTCTTTTGGATTATCGTCAGCTAATCCTGAGAACTTCATGTAATTCTTTTTTTTAGATCATTTTTTGTTGAATTAATATATTTTATTTTTATTTTTTATAACCGTCAAGTTAGCTTGTGTATATCTTGATTAGCTTCCACTAGCACAAATATGGATAATTTTGTTTATCAAAGCTTGGAAGAAATGAGAAACAATCCTCAATTTATTAGGGTTGAGGAAGAGTGAAATTAATTAGAAGTGCAAATCGAGCAAGCAAAAATATAGTATTTTTTTGCTTTTATTAGAATTTGAAACTGAGATCTAGTGGTTCTGATTGATTTACTTTATTGATTACTAAATCATGCATTTATATAAAAAAATTATTGTTTTTTTATTTTATGTAATTAATTCGATTTTTTTTGTATGAACAGAAGCAAAGAGAATAATGGTGGAGCTTATGATTTAGGTGAACTAGATCAAGCACTTTTTCTATATCTTGATGGACAAGATCCTTCTTCTTCATCAATTCAAGATCAAAGACGTATGTTAACTTTTTTTTAATTCATTTTTCTCCGATCACGGTAAAGTTATTTCGATGTAATTCATAGATCACAAGTTCGAACGGTGATAAAATAATCTATTGAGATTCTCTATGAGGAATAGTTGTAATTTTGGTCATGAGAAAAGCATGTTTTTTTTGACAAATTAAAATCTGATGGAATATATAGTACTATATACTTTACTTTGACCACATCTTCTCACAATTCACAAGAAAATAAAGAAAAAAAATTTCCATTTCTGATTTTAATCCAAAGTGTACAAATTAAAAGATTTTCTGTTTCTTCTCTTCTTTTTTTTGCAAGTTTAGCTTTTACTGTTCAATTAATTTGTCTTTTTTTTTTTTCTGTAAATTATTTGTATGCATGACCATTCATAAAGATAATTTTTTTTTTTGTGATATATTTTGCAGAGAATAATTATGGAATGAGGCCACCAACTCTCAACATTTTCCCCTCACAACCAATGCATATTGAGCCATCTTCAACAAAGGTATATTTATTTAGTAATCGTGTAGTTTCATATTCTTCGTATTTTTTCGTTCATGTTATCATTTTTTGCTCTGTATCTTGTTATTTTACTCTCATTTATTTTTCTTCTTGTTGTAATCCTTCTCTGAATAACTTCTTTTGTTGAGTCGAGAGTCTATAAAAAATAGTCTTTCTACCTCCACAAAATAGGATAAAATTTGCATACATCTTATCCTCTTTACTATTGTTGTTGCTATTTGTCATACACCATCAAATTAAGTTGATCGACAAAAATAATATACTGTAATTCTTCATAAGCAAGCCATATATAGATACATATGGATTTTTTTTACATCATCAACGTATATAACTTAAACGTTATCGACAATAAGGGGAGTAAGAGTGGTTAAATTCTCGATACACTCGAAGTATATAAACTTTTTATATCATCAGGTTAAGTTTGACCAACGTACCAACGACAAAGTAATTTCCCAAATCTGACATGATAATCTCGAAAATAAAATAACACCTTACGATATTAGTTACTTAAATTATATCGATAGTATATTCTATAACAAATATAATATCAACGTAGTTAACTCAAATAATCATAAATGTATGTGTACGTACATATATATATAGCTAATAATGTTTCATTTTTTTTGCAGTTAATTAACGATATATGTTTTAATTTGTTTGGTAGGCAAATAATAATGGACTAGTTTCTCAAGCTACAAATGGTTCCAAAAAATCATCTCAACCATCAATGGACAAAACTGAACCACCCAAAGTTACTAAGGTATCATTAATTCTCATTTTCGTATTATAAATTCGTCATTAATCTGTCACTAAATAGTCTATATATAGTTTGTACATGATTTCTCGATAAACCATCACTAAATCATAATCAAATAAAATTAGCGATAAAATTTTGCTAGACAAAAAATTGTTCATCGCCAATTTTTATTTGTTTTAAAAAAATAATAACGTCGTTTCTTCATATTTTTTTAGGGAGAGGGAAGTCGTAAGGTTCCAACTTCAAGTCCTGAGCAAGACACACCCAAAACATCAGATCCCAAGGTGGGACTTAATTTTCTGTAAAATTACAAGTTTCAAAAGTATTTTTTTTATTTTTAAATTTTGTATCGAGTCATTTAAATATTTTTAGATGATCAAGTAGTGTAAAAAATGGTGAAAATATTAAAGTTAAACTTGATAATATTAATTTTGTTTTTTTGTTGCATGCAGACATTAAGGAGACTTGCTCAGAATAGAGAGGCAGCAAGGAAAAGCAGAATTAGGAAAAAGGTTCATTAATTAATTATTATAACTCTTTAATTTTACTATACAGTTTTTAGTGTAAATGTTGAAATTAAATAACGGCTTCATATATGCTTGAGAATTATTTTATTTTATGGTAACTTTTTTTTAATTATACAGGCTTATGTTCAACAGCTAGAGACAAGTAGAATAAGGCTCACTCAATTGGAACATGAAATACAAAGAGCCAGATCTCAAGTAATTAACTTTAATTTCTCTTATTCTCTACTCAATTAATTCAATTCACGATTAGAAATAAAAGTTTTTTCCTATCGCGAATAGTGAGAAATTTATGTTACAATAATTTCACTTATTTTCCACGCCGACTAGGTCAATGTATAGTGGGAACATATTCTCACTGAAATAGTGGGAACAGATTCTCGCTAAAATAGTGAAAAATTCCTAATTTTTCCGTATAACAATATTACTATTTTTTCTTTTCTCATTGAATTAACTCAAAATATCTGCAAAATAATCCCTAAACATTTTTCATTAGAAAATTTCAATGGAAATAAAATGATTTTTTAGTAGTGATTCGTAACATTTTACTAGGAAGATATTTTGGTAATTAATAATCTTCGATATTTATGTGTGTTTATGTGTTAAAAGGGATTTCATGTTGGAGGAAATGTTCTTCTAGGAGGAGACCAAGGCTTTCAACTTATTAATAGGACCAATATCAGCTCAGGTACTATTTATATTCCAATTCTCGATCAGATACAATCCATTCGATTTTAATTGTGAAAGAATAATGAAGTCCATCCGAACATTACTATTAAATCACTTTAGAAAGATAGATATATACATAAAATTAATCATAACAAGTGGACTAATATATACGTAAGATATATACATTTCTCTAGTATGTCAAACTAAAATCGTATTATTTTTATACGATCGACGTATATATAAGTTAAATTATTTTTTGCATGAATTTAGATGCTGCAGTTTTCGATTTGGAGTATGCAAGATGGCTGGAAGAACATCATCGACTCATATGTGAACTTAGAAATGCAGTACATGAAGAACACTTGCAGGAGGACGAACTTCGTATTTACGTCGAAAATTGTGTGGTACATTATGACAATATAATGAACTTGAAGGGCATGCTTGCAAAATCTGATGTTTTTCATTTGGTTTCTGGCTTGTGGAAGTCTCCGGCTGAACGTTGCTTCTTATGGATGGGCGATTTTCGTCCATCCGAACTTCTCAAAGTAAGTATTGAACAGTTATCTATTGTTATCTTTTCATATTCTAAACATAGAATCCGAGATTTTTAGTTAATGGTGAATTAATATAATTATCGCTCAGGTCATCATAACTTTTTTGATAAAGGACGTTTACTTTTTCGATATGTATTAATGTATCATGAACCCCGTAACAAAAAAAGAGTTCTGGTTCAAACCCTAGTTTTAATGAGGGTTATATATAACATTTGAGCAAGATCCAAACCAGATGTTCAGTCCTAGGTGTGAAGTGGGGTGTAAAACTCAATGGAGACATAAAACACTAGGTGATTTTTTTCATTTGTCCTAATCTTGGTGGACAGAGTTATCTTGTACCTGTTGCTAGTGGGAGGTGGCAGGTATCCCATGAAATTAGTTGAGGTGCACGAAAGTTGGCCCGAACACGACCATCAAAATTGTTTTTTGTGAAATGGGGTATTGATCAGAGAATATGAACTTAACAAGTCCAAGATTCGTTTCTTTACGTGATGATATATCCAACTACTTCGAGAAAGGAAGAGAGAATGATGAGTTAGGACTTAGGAGAAAGACGAATACAAAATAAATGTAAATTCTGAATCTGTCTCGATATATCGGAGGCATACTTCTCGTGATGCTGTGTGACTTTTCTGTAGATAAATTATGAGCGGGATGGATCACAAGACTTTCCCTTATAGAACCCTGTTAGATATATTTACCTACTCAACCATAAAGCTACCTATGTTTCTTACTATTTTTAAATAGTCATGATCTATTTATTAACTTTAGTTGGTACTCCTATTAAGTACTAATTAATTAACAAGAAACAAAATTAAAGGACTTGTACTTTATATTTATCTCCAACTACCACACCATTTGCTTTTATAATTTAATAAATTAGGTCATTTTAATATTGTTGTGGAGGTTTATATTTGGATTAGCTAGATAGCTAACTAACCTTGTTTGGTATTTTATGAATGGACTCAACTTAAATAAAGTCAAGGTAATTCAATTTGTTATAGTACAATAGTTGTCTACTTTATTTTGTAGGTAACTTTTTGGCTTAAGATGAACAATTATAAAAACATAGTTATTCTATTTTTATAGATAACTTAATATAGTTGTAGGGGCTTTTTATATTATAAATAGTCGCGTAGTCTCATATTCAGTATTTGTTATTTAATTTTCTTTGTATTCTGCTATTTTATTGTTATATTCTTTTGATATCTTGCTTCAATGACTTTTCTTTTGAGACGATGGTCTAGCAGAACCAACCTCTCTACCTCACAATATGAGAAATAAGGTTTTCGTACTTCCTATACTTCTTAGACCCCATTTATGAAATTACATTGGATAATGGTCTTGCAGAAATAGAGCTAGGCTCAATTTGCTCAATAATTTTGACTAAAATCCTATATTTATGTTAACATTGAATATGCATAAATAATTCATTCAAAATTCTTGATCCGTCTCTGGTTAAACAGATTATAATGTGTCAGATAGAGGCATTAACAGAAAACCAATTGTTGGGAATGTGTGGATTACAAAAATCAACACAAGAAGCTGAGGATGCTTTGTCACAAGGATTAGAAGCTTTGAATCAGTCATTATCAGATACAATAATTGCCTCAGATGCATTAATATTGGGTAATAATAATGAAAATATGGGAAACTACATGGCACTTGCTATTAACCAACTCTCCACTGTTGAAGCCTTTCTCGGACAGGTATATTATATTATATTATAGTAGTAGTTCATTTGTCGATAGATTATGTGATTTTCTTTTTAGTCGGTTTTAAAAAAAAGTTATTTTTGTTAAATGAATTTTGAATTTAATTCAACCTTAAAAACTAGTTTAAATGGAGGAGGACTGTTCAAGACATATAAAAAGTCCCGACTCAATATGAGACATTTTTTGGACGGGAACTTGCACAATCATGGATTAGGTTTATATTCACAAGCGCTCTTGTGTGGGGAACATCAAACTCAATGGGTTTGGCTTTGACATATGGGCAATCAGACTCCTTTTGAACTAGCTTTTGGTGTTATCACCGTTAATTAAATCTCTACTTATCATATATAGTTGATAACATAATTATACATGACTTTCTTGTTTAACATCTTGTTTAAGAAGATCATGTACTAATATTATGTAATCAACTATATGTGGTAGGTAGAGATTTAATTGACGGTAATTAACATTTTCATTTAATTTAGTATTAGAGTCAGGCTCATTAAGTTCTTCATGTGTGTGTTGGGGATGGGTGGTGGGAGTTGTGAATATACCCGGTCTATGATTGTGCATACTCTAGTCTAAAATGTGTTAACACGTGAGAGGGTGTTGCAAAGAAATGTCCCACGGAAGGTCGGGACAAGATCTCAGAATTCTTTATATATATGCGCTTGATCAATCATTTTCTCTCATAGAACTTGTTTTTGAAGTGAGATTTAGGCTAAAGATTTGTTTAACAACTTTCTCCTTTTCAATATACGTGTATCAATTTAACTAGACATAAAATTTTAAATCTTATAATTTTAAACATATCAGATGAAATATACTACAAATTATTTATCAAGCATATTGTTTATTTATATTTATTATTATGGACTCTAATTAAAAAAATATATAGTACAAATTTTTAACAAATGAAGAAATAAATAATTTATTTTTTTCAGGCCGATAATTTGAGGCGCCAAACAATTCATCGGCTGCTTCAAATCTTAACAACTCGTCAAGCCGCGAGGTGTTTTATAGCAATCGGCGATTATTTCCATCGGCTTCGAGCCCTCAGCTCGCTTTGGCTGGCGCGTCCTCGTCACGAATAATTAATTAGCTAGTTAATAATTAGCCTTTTGTAATCTTAATTTCTTCACCTATATTTCCCCCTTAATTGTTTCTATTACTTTTTTTGTGTTGATATAGATGAAACATAGCTATAGGTAAAATGATAAAATTAGTACTTTATCAATCTTAATTTATGTAACGATGTTTGGCTGAACATAACGCTTAAAAAAAGAAAGACTTTAAAAACATGTAATCTAAAACAAGTCTTAAGAATTTATATGACTATAAATCAACCCACTCATCGTAGATGCTTCTTAAATTCTTCACGTTTTTATATTTATAAAATACTTACAACTTCACTTTAACTTGATTTAAGTTATAATTATCAAAGATCATAATCCCTCTTTTACCTAGCTTTCCCTACGTACCCAAAAAAGAATATATGATTTTTTTATAGATTCTCAACTAAAATTCAGGTTAGTTGACTCTATTAAACTTTGAGACATCTAGAAGTAATTATTATTAAAACAATGTCAAACTTATAATTGAATTGAGCATGAAAATGTTGTGTTGTCCTTTTCAAGATGGCATTGTTTTTCTCAATAGTCATGGAGACAATTGAGACCATTAAGAAGAGATTAGGTGATCTAAATTGATAATGTATGACATCCTTACACAAAGTCAAACAATACAAATTAATTTTCTCCGACTGTTCATATTTACTTGTCCAGTTTGGACTTTGCATAATGACATGATCATTTATCGCAATACTCATTAATTGATCGTAACTTCTAAGGTCAAGTAACAAGTTCGCGACGTGAAAACAATCTCTCGCAACAATGAAAAGTGAGGTTCATCATATCTTCTCTAAACCCTGCACAAAGGGAAGGATCATTCTTGAAATGATCAAATTGTGTTCTTCTAACCTCAAGATAAGTGGCAAATGAGGCTTCAAATGAACAGCATCAAACTGAAACCTAACAATTCACAGATACTATTTATGAGGGTAAAAAAAGAAGTGCATGAAACATAGAACTGCATCTCCTTATTAAACACAATTCAAGTATGAAACCAGCTTCAAACACTATGTACATATTCAAATGCATATCTCCACAATGTATGGTGAATACATATTCAAATGCATTCCAAAACAAAAACTTCAGCAGGATGTAAAGGTACATTCTAAGGAACAGAAAGATATCGAAAGATATCCTAATTCAACCAAGTGTTTGATCATCAGAAGATGATCCACATTACCTCCCTGTTCAGCAGCTCTACCTCCTTTCTCCAAAATAACCGAGTATGTGAGCCTCAACCTTGATTGCGTTGAACATCAAAATGGAAACTCAGCGCATTGACATTAAAGTTTTAACTCTTTTGTCCCTCTCTTGTTTCCTGGCACCTGGGGTCCTCTTCAATTTATGCAGCTCTTCCATAACATCTTTCTCAACAGTGTCAATTGAGTTCAGCAGCTTTCTTTGTGGTGTGAGGCATTCAGAGTCTTCTGAAGTACTCTGATTGGTGATATCAAGCAAAATCTTTGGCACTTTACCAACAGATCTGGTATGATATATGCTTCTGGTTTTTGGACGTGGGGTGATCAAAGAATTAGTGTGCTCAAGTTGAGCACCTGATGTTGATTCAGAAGGACCAAGATCAGTATGGTCCTGGGGTACAACACTCTCAAGTTGTTCGCCTTCACTTTCTCTCAAGCGAGCTCTTGTTCTTTCAATGGCCTATGGAGGAAATCCAATTACAATCAGACTCATCCAGAACTATATAAAGCAAAACTTAATCTGATGGTATTCATCAGTGTTAAGATGTAATAAAATTTCAAATCCTGACATGTATTTAGATACACAAAAAGTGCAACTGCATTGAAGTCAAGCCCAAATAGTTTCTAGCTTATAGTAATACCTGCGACTGGGAGAGCTCATACCACCCTTGCAGTGTTAAGGATTTTAAGTTACTTAACTGGCATAACAGGTACCACAAGCATATCAAACCTTTATTAAGAGAAGCAAAGAATTTCTCCCGTCTCTTTCTAGTTTCTGATTGTAGTTATAATAGAAACTTGAATTGATAGGTATTATTCAGCAACTGATATAGATTGATTTATTTTGTCTAACTTAAGTTAAGTAGCTGAACAGTGGAGGTAATGAGAGACATGCTGGGCCAATAAAATGCATAGATGAAAAGTCATACAACTGCAAAAGGGAAAAATAAAAAGAAACAAAATCAATTAAGAGGTAATTGATAACTATTGGATTAGTTCTTATATGTGAGCATAACTTAATCTTTATACAGAAATGCAAACTTTATATGTATTTCATGAGCCCATTCACAATTATAAGGTGAAATTCAATTTATTTCATGGTATCAGCCTATCAGGTTAGCTTCTTCTCGTTCTTTTGTCTTCCTCTGTCCTATTCTTTTCAACTTTATCATCTTCTTCCAGTCTGATATGACTTAAGTGTTAGATTCTTTATCATTTGCACATCTCATTCTACCACTTCTCAATACATCAAAGATCTTGTGATTGATGTTCATTGATTTAGCAAACTATATGTTCTGGAGGAAACTTCTTTAGCCTCTTTTCAAAGGCCAACTTAAACTCTATGTTATGGAGGAAATTTCTTTTGCCTCTCTTCAAACTTTGAAGGTCACAGAGATATAGTTATTTTGGCGTAGCTACTTTTGCCCTGCACCCACCACGCTCAATGATAATGACACCTATATTCTCAATCCATCCTTTCACTAATGGAATTCCTAAACCATGATCGAAGTGATTTATCGATGCAACTCTGGACTACTATAAATTCTTAACTACATCATAAATGTTGAATAGATAGGGAATAAAAAAGTAACTTAACCTTTGAGCATTATACACGCAGTATGCACTACTTGTTTAAGATACATTGAGATAAAAATTCTTTTAGGAATGTGTAGGCACACTAATTCAAATTGGGTACAGGCTAATGCAAGTAGTGGAACTTCCTGTATTGAGCTTAGACATCTTAATCCACATAGGCTGTTGCAAACAAGTTGAGAAAGCTTGAACTGTTAACAGCTTGCTCAACTACTGATCACTTATATGCTCACCAAACATTTGCTAGAGCTGAGAGTCTATTGGAAACAGACTATCTACCTCACAAGATAGGGGTAAGGACAGCATACACACTAACCTCCCCAGACCTCACTTGTTGTATTACACTCGTTATATTGTTGCTGTTGTATACTCACCAAACAAACAAACAGTGAGATAGCAGACAACAATTGAGCTTTACTTTAATCCCAGAAGGATCAAAACATATTCTTGTTAGAACTACTGATGCTAGATGAATCAAACTTCTATCAGGCAACCAAATGTTGACTTACAAACTCAAATGTAAGATAAGCAACCTAAGTTTATGTTCATATCATCATGCAGATCCATCTCTTAGCTGCATATTGAAATATGCAGGCACTATTTCTAAATTCTAAATCCATCTCTCATTATAACCAGTTACTCTTGTAGTTCATTGGACCATATGTATGAGAAATTAAGTATGAATAGCAAATCAAGATTATGCAAAAGAAGCTCAGTCTCTAAATAGGCAAGAAAGTAGTTACCCTGACAATGGAAGTAATGTCACGGAGAGGAGTTCTTGGATACCAAGCTGGAAGGACACTGTGACACCCTCGATTTCTCCCCTGGCCTGCTGGTGAAATGTTCTGACGACCAATCACCCTGGTTGGAGTTCGAAGTGAGTTTCGTCCACACCTATTTCTTGGTGACCCAAAACCAATCCTTCCAATGCCACCACGACCACCGCTGGTGCCTACCATTCTCCCTGTTTCCGCTGTAGTCTGTACTGGAGCTCTGGAAGAGCTTTCTGGTGATTCATCCTCGAAGATCTCAATGCCACCTCTGCCCATTGACCTCCGCCGACGACTGTAGATGTTTATTGGGTCTTCTTGCCTAGATAATCTGTCTCTTCCTTCGGCCATTTTTCTAAAATATTCAACTGAACCAAAAAGCAAACAAAGAAATGTTATCTAAACCCATTTCATTCCCAAACAACCTGATTGAATCTTCTATGCAAAGTAAAGAAAACCCCGATGACCCAGAAGACCATTTTATCTGGAAAATGTGTATATCTGAAACCAAATGCATCAATTTCAACTACCCTATTGAATCTTTCGCAAAAGTAACAAAAAATCCTATGACCCAGAAGATCATTTTAGCCAGAAATGTAGACAACTGCTAGCAAATACATCAATTTCAACTACCAGATTGAATCTCTTATCTAAAAGAAACAAAAAAAAAAAACAGATGACCCATAAGATCAATTAAGCCAGAAATATATCTAACTGATAACAATAAAATCAATCTCAACAACTAGATGGAATCTCTTGTTTAAAAGAAAGAAAATTTCCGATGACCCGTAACACTATTTCAACCGGAAAATGTAGCTAACTAAACATCAAACAGTAAACAGAAAATCTTCCAACGATCGGACATGTAGTCAACTGGCAAATACATCAATTACAACTACCAGATTGAATCTCTAACACAAAAGAAAGAAATTTCCGATGACCCATAACACCATTTCAACCGGAAAATGTAGCTAACTGAACATCAAACAGAAAACAGCGAATCTTCCGACGATCGGAAATATAGCAAACTCATAGCAAATACATCAATTACAACTACCAGATTGAATCTCTAACACACAAAAAAAATCCGATGACCCATAACACCATTTTAACCGGAAAATATAGCTAACTGATAGCAAACACATCAATTACAACTACCATATTAAATCTCTAACACAAAAATAAAGAAAATTTCCGATGACCCATAACACCATTTCAACCGGAAAATGCAGCTAACTGAACATCAAACAGTAAACAATGAATCTTCCAACGATCTAAAAGAAGTAAAGAAAACAAAAATTACCTTGAAAAAATCTTCTGGGTTTGTATTAGGGTTCTTGAGAAGGCTCTGTAGTAGTGGAAAATGAAGAGATAGAAAGCTTAGAGAGAGATAGGCACATTGGCAAATTTTCAAAATTTGATTTGGGCGGTTCTTTATAACAAAATGAAAATGAAAATTTTGACAACTGAAAATTTTGAAATTTTTTGAAAATGGTGAGCACGTGACGTCTATTAATTATTTGAATTTAAAATTTTAAAAAGGGTAGCAATTTAATGGGAAGCACGTGATGTGTTATTAGATTCAAATTTTCAAATTCGAAAACCGTTTTAATTGTCAAATGGGCTTCTTGGGCCTTTCTGTCAGGCTTTCGCCTATTAGAAAATGTGAAAATTTAATATATGACATATATTAGACTAATATTTTTAAGTTATAGCAGTAGAATTAAACTTTCAAGTTGTAACATTAAAAATTTCAGGTTCTAACAATTTATTTTTTAAAAAAAAATTGTTTTTAATAATTGAAAACATTTGTTTTGAAAAAAATAACAAGATAAAAGAATTTAAAATAAAACGTTTCTGGAATAAAAAAAGGTAAAAAACGGAAATAGGGGTGTTAATTAGATTTGAAATGATTGAAGATAATTATTATTTAGCATGAATTAAGGAAATTCAAACAAATTAAGAATATTCAGTTTGCTTAATTCACTCTAATTTGTTAAATTTAATTAAAAATTCTGATTTTATCCATTTTTCTCCCACATTTCTCTCTCTTCGATTTTCTTCCAGAAATCTTGTCACTGTCGACTAATTGAAGTTTTTTTTTTTTGAAAAATCTTGATTTGGTTGTGATGGATGACTACGTATCAATATTAATTAAACATGGTGGAAGATGGGATCCTTCAGGTTAGTATTTGTTATTATTTATAATGTTTTTGTATTTCAGTGAAATGGAAAAAAAACAACAACAATGAAACTGTAAATCACATTATGTGATTTTATTTTTGTAAATCGTCACTATAGTTAATTTTTTAGTTTTTTTGTATAAACAAAGCATTTTGTTCATAATACGTATTAATTGTTGTGAAACTGTAATATTAGTGACTGTGTAGATAAGTTTTTTTTTTTTTGTTAATTATAATGTTAAAACGTTGATTTCGTGAAAAATTAGCGCAATATATGAATGATTTGAGCATAAATGTATAGCATATAAATATGTTTATCATTGTAGATTGGGTTCGTAGATTAAGATTATAATATTGAATACTGTTTTTTTTCTTGAAAATATAAATTAAATGTATAGTTTTTAATGAATTTGGTAGTATAAATGGAATGAATTTGGTATGAAAGTGTGTTCAGTAATGTTTTAAAAAGGCTATTTAGAATTTTGAAGAAATGTATGAAAAGGTTTTAAAGCTGGTATAAAATTTGAAATTCTATTGTTTATATAAGTTTTGTCAATTGTGTATAAATTTGGTATGAGTGATGATTGTTTATATGAAATATATATTAAGTGGGTATGGAATATTTTTGTAACAACATTTTAACGAGCAATATTTTTTTGTGTTAGGTAATACCATCACAGTTGATATGCATGCTGTTGTCGATGGACCAAAGCGGTACATAATAAACTTAAACACAAAGATGTGTAGTTGCGGAAGATTTCAAAATGATGAGATACCATGTGGACATGGAATGACAGTTTTTAGATACAGAAGACTGCATGAAACAGATTACTGCTCTCTTTTTTATAGCCTGAAGAATTTTCAAGATGCATATGCCATCACTGTTGAACCTCTCTCATGCGAGAGTACATGGGATATACCAAGTTATGTTTCAGAGCCTAAATTGATACCGCCCGGTCCAAAAAGAACGGTAGGAAGACCGCAACTCGAACGCTGGAAGGGGTTTGCTGATGTGAAATTCAAACGGTCTAGAGTTACTTGTAGTAGATGTCGTCAAGTTGGTCACAACAGGATGACATGTTCAAATTATCATGTGCAAAAAAAATAATTATTTATTTGTTTAGACTGTATAAAATTTTAATCTTATTTTGACTTTATGACTCATGTTTTGTTTTGATATGAAACATAATTGGTGTGAAATGCATTATAACTAAGTGTTTAATATACTGTTCATTTTTTATACGTGTTTCATTCATTAATCATACAAATTTCATACTGCTGGAAATAAAATTTATTCAAGCTTAATATATAAGATAGTGTTAATATAGTGATAATTATACAAGGTAAGTATGGAATGCATTTGTTATCCTGAGTATTTAATGTAAGTTATCATGAATATTAATTTGGTTTCCAACTGGTGTCCTACTATAAGTAAAAAATAAAATTAAAACAAATATTTTACCAATCTTGTTCAAGTTTCATTTCAACACTAACTTCAATTTATATCACACATATTATACCAACAATAAATCAATTTCATATAAACATTCATCAATTTCGTATAAACATTCATAATTTCATATAATCACACAATGCATATCATTTGTATACCAATATTATATCACAATTCATACAATATCCAACAATCAAACATTAAAGTCGGATGCATACACTTATTAATCAGATTTCATATATGTTTCATCCAAAAACAAGTTTAGAATAGAAAGTAAGTATAATGTGATATTTTTAGAAAAAATCACTAGTTTGACAATTCGTATCATTTTCATACCAATTTAATAATTCATACCATATACACAGTTAATAGACAATCACACTAATGTTAAAACACAATTCATACCATTTGTATACCAATGTTATATCACCAATTCATACAATATCCAAAATCAAAACATTAAAGTCATAGTCATACAAATATTAATCAGATTTCATACATATTTCATTCAATAAATGTACAGTTTGGAAACACACTGATATTTTAAAAAAATTGACTCCAACTGGTATGAAGTCTGTATATTACTAGTATCCTGAAATTATAATTGTCAATCAGTAATTCATATGTAGATGGTATTTGACTGGAAGAAAACATATGATATTATATATCATCAAGCAAACATTAAAGTCGGAGGCATACACGTATTGATCAGATTTCATACACTTTTCATCCAAAAACATGTTTAGAATAGAAAGTAAGCATATTGTGATATTTTTTAAAAAAATCACT
Source organism: Solanum acaule (assembly GCA_036250505.1). Taxonomy (NCBI): domain Eukaryota; kingdom Viridiplantae; phylum Streptophyta; class Magnoliopsida; order Solanales; family Solanaceae; genus Solanum; species Solanum acaule. The sequence goes on along the minus strand of JAJOOR010000609.1, from coordinate 36,035 downwards.
AGTTTGACAATTCATACCATTTTCATACCAGTTTAAACATGCATACCATATACACAGTTAATAGACAATCACCACTAATGTTAAAATACAATTCATACCATTTGTATACCAATATTATATTTCAATTCATACAATATCCAAAATCAAAACATTATAGTCATAGTCATACAAATATTAATTAGATTTCATACGCATTTCATCCAATAAAAATACAATTTGGAAACACACTGATATTTTTAAAAAATTGAATCCAACTGGTATGAAGTATGTATATTACTAGTATCCTGAAATTATAATAGTCAATCAGTAATTCATATGTAGATGGTATCTGACTGGAAGAAAACATATGATATTATATATCATCAAGCAAACATTAAAGTCGGAGGCATACACGTATTGATCAGATTTCATACACGTTTCATCCAAAAACATGTTTAGAATAAAAAGTAAGCATATTGTGATATTTTTTAAAAAAAATCACTAGTTTGACAATTCATACCATTTTCATACCAGTTTAAACATTCATACCATATACACAGTTAATAGACAATCACACTAATGTTAAAATACAATTCATACCATTTGTATACCAATATTATATCTCAATTCATACAATATCCAAAATCAAAACATTAAAGTCATAGTCATACAAATATTAATCAGATTTCATACACATTTCATTCAATAAAAATACAATTTGAAAACACACTGATATTTTAAAAAAATCGAATCTAACTGGTATGAAGTATGTATATTACTAGTATCCTGAAATTATAATAGCCAATTAGTAATTCATATGTAGATGGTATCTGACTGGAAGAAAATATATGAACAATAATATTAAAATCAATCATAAAAAAATGTCTCATATAAAATTTATACAAGATTAGTACAAAATTTAAACCAACAACAATAACCTTTCATTAATGTTGCCTTTTCACAGATTTACTACTGTATTAATACCAAAATTGAACCAACATAAAAAATTGAACAATAACATTTCATACATTTTCTTTTTGATTTCACTAACAAAATTAGAATCGTAATCAGAAGGGGTTTCAACAATTTTCCCCTTCCTCTTCTTCCCCTTTTGATTTGCCTGGGTTGCCCTTTTCTTTGCTTCATTTTTTTTCTCTTTTCAATTCTTCAACTGAGATGAATCACCAATATTCGCCGAATTTTCAACAATTTTAGGCGGGAGCTTTGAGTTAATATATTGAAAGTTGGAGCATGAACTTCATCAGTAGAAGCTCCTTCAACCAATCTGGGACTCTTTCGAGGCGTTTCAATAGGTTTCTTAGACATGATTTTGTTGAAAAACTTAATTGGACGGACGATTGTGAAAATAATGTAGTTGGTTGGTGAGAAAAATGGGAGAGACAAGGTGAAAGTGGGGTAGTGGGGGTGATGGCGTGTAGATTTGAATAGGCGTGGGTGGAGGGTGGTGAGATTGAGGTATGGGAGGTTTGGAGTGTAACAGTAAATAAGGAAGTCTAATCTATGTAAATCCCTTAATATGTGTAACTGATGATTTCAGTTTTAAAAAAGGAATTGAAATCAAATTAATTAAATATTATTAATTAATAATATAAAAATATAAACAGATTAATCATTTATTAAATAAATTGAAATTGATTTTTAAATTTAATTTAATTTAATTGATATGTCATAACCTGTAAATAAACTGTTATAAGTAAGAATTGTTTAAAATTATGTTTAAAACCCGTAAAATTTACTCTTAAATGTGTATATGGCGTGAATTTTCCTTAGAAAATTACGCGGTTAAGTAAATTTATACTATTTAATTAGTCATCATAGCTATAGTTTACTATAATTACCACTCGCGACTAACATTAACCATTAATTATGTGGACTGACTTCGAATTTGTATAATTAGCCACGTTTGTATAATTCTCCACATTTGTGTTATTCGCAACTAACAATTCTTCGTTTGATTTGTATTTGTGTATGATGATGATTTCCTTTGGTTTTTCAGTTTTGTCACCATATACATTCAATCATTTTGTGTATAACTTTTTAAGGTTTGTATAAACGTGTAGTTTTCGGATTTTGTATAATATGATTTATATAACTGTTTAAAGTTCATATGTTTATGTTTGTATCAATTCGTTATTTCGAGTTTATCATATTTGTATAATTTCAGACTTTATATTACTCAATTATACAAAAATACGCGAATTATACAAACGTACCTGCGCATTATACAAACGAGATGTGAATTATACAAATTATTGCCTTCTCTCACTTGTCTCTCTCCTCCCTCTCCCAGTCTCGCTCGACTCTCTCCTCCCTCTCCCAATCTCTCTCGCTAGATATACAAATGCATATGTATAATATACAATTATCTAATCGATATACATATACAATTCACCTCTCTCCCACTCTCTGCCCTCTCTCGCTCGCCTCTCCCCTCCCTCTCCCAATCTCGCTCGTCACTCTCCTTCCTATAACATGTAGCTACGAATCGTAATTATCAAATTATAGCTATGAAGTGTAATTAAGCTACTTTTGAGTGGCTATATATATGTGAATACTCCCCTTCGCCTACTGCGAACATTTCTCATTATTGTGTCTTATAAGAGTTAGGGTCGTGTCTTAGTCTTAGTGTGGTTGGTCATTCTCTCAAATTAACTATTTATCATTGCATTAGTAAGTTATTGTCTTATCTACTAGCTAATCAAACGTGAGTGATCCAACCCATCATTGGCAATCAGCCTATGGGCTATTAACAAGATTTTCGAGTTGTTGTTCCCCTTCCAAGAGGAGATTCTTACGCATACTCACTCGTTCGCCATTGAAAATATGATTTTATGGGTTCCACGTTCGATTTGTATTTGTTAAGCATGTTGTCAACATAATTCCACAAGTGAGGTTTGTGCAGGTTTAGAATTATTTCGACCTTTGTTAGGTAATAAGGTTTCTTTCAATAGATACTCAGCTAAAAAAAGCGATATATCCACAACAATATAATTCTTAGCTTGTTGATTCCATTTGTTGAAGTTAAGTGGGACTAGTTATAACTTCATCGAATCATTTTCTTCTTTCGAATAAGATTTATCAAAGAACTTAGCTAGAAATTGCAATCATGAATATGATTTATAAAATGCATTGGGGTAGAATATGTTTTATAAATGAACTTGAACTTTTTTTTTCATCCAAACTTGAACTCACATTTAACGAATATATTTTATAAAATGTATCGACAAACACAAGATTTATAAACGATTTTTAAAATCTCATAAGCAATTCAAGTTTTTTAAATGAACGTTTAGTGTGATTCATAATTGAGCAAACTACACAAATTCCACTAGTTTAGGTCCTATAATTACTATATATGACCGATAGTTTTGATTATTACTTCCTATATTATATTTTATCCTTTGGATACATGTAACATTACTCGCCATATACATGTATCCACCGGTTTGAATATTGGAGATACACATTTTATTAATTTTGAATTAAATGTATGTAACTAATTTCCTTAATTAGAGGAGTAATTGATGCTTAATTAACAACTCTAACATATCTACATAATTCTTAGTGTATCAGCTTTAACAAATCATCCTAAAATAACGAAATCATAAAACCGCACTAATTCTCTAATTGTAAACTTCATATTCTTGGCATTAATTTGTTCTTTTTTTGTTCCTTGCGATTGTGAGTTTTTCAACAATGACCAATATCACCATATTACTTTCTATGCCATATTTTGTCATTTAGATACATGTATCATTACTCGTCAGATACATGTATCCGTCGGTTTGAATATTCAAGATACATGTATAAAATACCGAATTAATTGAGGCTTAATATCTTAGATTCATGAAAAGGAAGAACCCTATATAAGATACAAGATAATAATGTAACAATAGTTAAAAACCTCTAGAAATAATGTTGATTACCAAGATTCAGTTTTGATAGTTGAAGGATGAGAGAGATGGTGGAGCTAAGTGGTGGAGGACATGGGGGGTGACGAGAGTTACGATTAGGTAAGGTGATTGGCAGAGGTATATTGCTGGAGAGAGAAAAAAAATTCAAATTGTTAATTGACCATTAATTTAGGTGTTTAAATGTAAAGACAATTAATCTAATTTTAAAGGGATTTGTCTATCTGACTGTATCTTTTAAAATACATGGTACAAAATATTAAAAGTGATAATGTATGTAATTATTTGAAACTAGAGGTAAGAGTAGTATATATGATAGTGATGTATGTCGTAGTTTTACCTTCATAATTATAGAAGTACATGATAGAACACAATTTATAAAGCATATCATGATATTGGTTGATTGATGCATGTACAAAAGGCTCGCTAATGCATCGACCAAGAAAGCTAGTGTAACAAATTAAGTTGACTTTGCTTAAAATCAAAACTATAATTAAAACGTACACTTGACCATTTGCGTACAAAAAGATGTGAATCCCCTACACGCATCTATTTCAAAAAACCTAATTATCAACGAAAATTTCGTCAGAAACATCTGCAACGACTAAGTCAGCTTTTTCACGAAACAAATCAAGAACTTCACCCTGTATGAATGTAGTTGAAGTTCTTAGGGCACAATATTCTTCAAAATGAAAAGGAACGTAGAGAGGAGGATGTTGAGAATCCACCAATTTAGAAGGTGTTTCCACTTTTGCATTTCTTGGTCCCAACACAAAGAATGTAATGGAGTATCGTACTCTTGGCTCATTGCATTGTACTCTATGCTTCACATTGCAAATTCTTCCATTGCTCCATGCCTAACACAAATACAAGTACATATATCAAACATCGAGCGATGACATTATTGTTTATGTATTTGACTTGTGACACGTTATTTTACATGTGAGCTTTGATGTATGAGCTAAACATATTTAGATATTATATCATCAAATAACGATAAGACTCGAATCATGATGTTACTATTATAATAACATATTCAACTACTTAAACCATCTTATCTAACAATTTAAACGGTTAGAGAAGGATCACTATTTATGTTTTTTATTATTTTAAATGTGTAACAATTTCAAAGATAAAAAAAAAAAAAAACTTTCGCGTTAAAAATATTCATATAATTCCCTTCCTAGCAAAGTTATATATAGTTGCCTATATTCTAGTTTTGATTCTATTACTATAAAATAAAAAGTAGTATTGAAGTATTGACGAATAATTTTTTGTTGCTAAATAATAAAAATCCATAGCTAACTGAATTCTTTTTGCTTTAGGCTCGTGTAGGTTAAGAAATTCGCCTTCTTTATTGCTTCCACTCCAACTCGAACAAAAAACATGTTCCTCATCTTTTATTTCGGAGATTAGAGCAGAAGAACTTCGTATCAGCATAAACAATTAGAAAATCTTCTTGTCCACAAACTATTTAAAATGAATTTTCTAGTAACAATCAATTAGTGGAGAAGAAATAAATATTTTTTTTAAAAAGAAAATAACTAATAAAACATAATTATTTATCTAACCTTAGCAATGTCTCCAGCATTAACAAGAAATGATCCTGGAATTGGATTAGCAGGAATAAATTCATTAGTTTGGTCATCAAGCATTTCAAGTCCATTAACTAATTCATCATCCAATAAAATAGTAAAAAATCCTTTATCAGAATGTGTTATAGCTCCTGTTAATCCAACAGTTTCAGGATTATTATTATATTTATTAAACTTCATTAAGCAAGGCCAATCCTTAAACAAATCTTCACTTTCTAAACCAAGACCTTCCATGAGCTTAATCCCAAGTTTCTTTGTTAAATCATAAATTGCTTTTGAATACTTCATCATTACCTCCCTACAACAAAAATGAAAGGCTAGTTAACAACAACAATAATATGTATTCAGTGTAATCTCATGAATAAAGTCTGAAAAAGACGATATTTATACTAAATTAAATAATTTAATCTTATAAGTAGTTAAAAATAGTAAAATTAGAGCAAAATATATGTTAGTGTTAATAGTATAGTATCTACGAGTCTATAGCCTGTTTAATTAAGTCTCTAAGGAGAAAAATGTTTATTTGTTTTAGAGAGTTAAGGTGTTTTGGGGAGCATTTAGAAAAATAAAATAAAATTAAGTAGTAGCAAAATCTGTTTTTTGAAAGCTGAAAAAAGTAAAATTCATCGGAAACACTTTTGTAACTTTGATCAAGCACAAATTATTGCTCTAATATCGATAAAAGTATTTTTCAAATTGAGTAGTCAAATACAAACTGCTAGTCTCCACACGACATATTTGATGAGAAAAATAACTTTCGTCTAAAATAAGTGTGAAAATTAATTTGGCCAAACACACTATAAATCCGACCCATAATTCCAATGGCTTAAAATAACTAAACTTAGGAATCACTCCTTCCGTCTTAATTTGTATGGTCCTTTGCCTCTCGAAAGTCAATTTAGCTAAGTTTGAAAGTTAAAGTGAATCACATCAACTCAATATTTAAAAATTATACAATAAGCACTACTATAAAGTATAAACTGCAACTATTCTCATATCAAAGTATACTTTTTTTAAAAAGTACCTTTTAAAATGTTAATCAAAATAACGTAATATTAAAAAAATAAAAAAATGTCACGTAAATCAAGACAGACAAACTACATACCTTTGATGAGGAGATAGATTGAATTGAGAGGAAAAATAGTCTAAATCCTCATATAAAGTTGCATCATAAACCCCTAAAGATTCAAACATGGAACTAGTCATATTTATCGGAATATAACCAAGACTTTTATCTTTATGAACATTTAGCCCCTTTATTTCCACCGGAAGTTCCATTAACGTCCCGCCAACCGCCATTATTTCCGACAAGAGTTGTGGTGGAATGCCATGATTAACAAGCCTAAAACAACCCCAACGTTCAAGTGATTTCACTATTTTTTTATCACTTGATCTATCTTGCATGTCTATAATTGGCAAGCTCTTAGCCACAGTTTTTTTTTCCTATAATACTTGTTCATTCTTTTGAAATATATATACACACATATGGGTGGATCTAGACAACAGTAAAAGTCAGAAATTTCGTTGAGGGTATCCGATCTTAATATTTACGTATGAAAAATAATTTTTGATCTATGTGTATTAAGTATGATTTTTTATATACATAACATAATTTTTCAACGAAGGGTGACTATTTGGCCACCTTGGGCTATATGTGGCTACAACATTGGTGATGGGTCCCCTCAGTAAAAAAATACACTATATGTATAACGGTATTATAATTATATTTCTTAAGATTAGAAGTTAACTAAGTGGTTAAGGGTTTAATTGAGGTTTTAAGTTCAAAACTCAAGCTTATGTTTTTATTTTTTCGAACTTTTTTAGTGAAAATTCTGAATCGCTATTATATACGCAATCAATTTTTGATATTTTTATTGTTTAGAATGGAGCTCAGGTCACAGCAGGCTATGCCGGCCTAGGATTTTAATAATGTGCAAGGAATTTGTCAGTTTTTTATCTTTAGTTCTTGTGAATTATCTTCTTGATCATAAGTTCATAATTAATTAATTAATACTTCTAACTACTAAATTAATTTCTACTACGAGTATTTGTTTTTTACTATTTTGCTAGATCGGCCACTAAACTTTTATATACCGCATGGTTTGAGTCTGACGTGCGTAATCTACACATCATATGTTATGCTTTTACTATTAGACTAACTCCATCGTGGCCATTTTTTTGACATACTTAATCCACATATCATGTATTACACTTTTATTATTAGACAAATTCGATAGTGACCAATATTGCACCAATAACGTTGTGCTTAATCCACCCATCATGTGATGGATTCTTACTATTAGACTAATTACCCCCATGGTGGCGCTGTTGTACTCTTACCACTAAATCAAAGTCCTAATCACCATATATATATTTGATGTAAACCTGTATAAATATAGGGATGACAATTGGGGAGGGTGCGGGGGGAGGGCAAGGCATAGGTAAATAGGGCAGGTCAGTGGCAGAGTCAGGATTTTCAATAAAGGGGTTCAAAATCTAAAAAAATAGACACACGAAGTAGCCGAAGGGGGTTCGACATCTACTATATATACCTAAAAATATTTTAACCATGTATAAATCATATAATTTCCTGCTGAAGGAGTTCGTAAGGTGGCTCCACCACTGGGGCAGACATGCTTTTTATTTAAGATAGCTAAAAATTAGATTTTTATAAATCAATGATGAACCTATTTTACGCACTTTTACAATGCAAGATCAACTACGCAAGTAAGTAGGACATCTGTCGTGCTTAGACCCCTTTTTCATTTACTTAATAAAAGAGTCCACCGCCTATCTTAGTAGCCTCAAATAACGCTTGCAGGGAGATTGCCATCAAAAGAACCATGACTAGAATATTGCTAGCTGTATTTTTTGTTTTTCTTTAAAAAATAAGTATATATGAAAATATATTATTAGTAATAAAATAACAATTACCAATAAATTTTTAAAAGGGTGACAAAAACAACATTTATAAATTTTGAACTTTGGTTAGTAGTTAGCAAATTTTCAATTATGTCACAAATGACTAACAGAGCCCCAAAAAAACCCAGACTTACGAAAATGAAAAATTCAAGAAAATTATATTAAAGAAGTCTAATATATAGAGAAAACACGGAAAATGAATAGAGAAGGAAAAATATGCAACATACACATCCTTTCTTAAACTTTAGTCATAACAATATAGAGGAAAACGAAATACAAAATTAATACATAATTTTTTGAAATTTTTGTCGACGCCTTCCATAACCAATCAAAATTGTAAAGTCTTCTTCATTGAGTCAAACTAAAGAATGAATCAAATATTACAAAATAATATAAGTGCTTCACTACTTTGATAATATAATGACAAAGGATAATTTTGGCGGGAGTCTCATAAAACAAAAAATATATGAATTTATATAGATAAAAACGCAGAAATACCAAAAGATATCTTAAAGTTTCAAATTAAACATTTGGAGGTTATGATTATAAAAAGCATGAAATTTATGAATATTAAGATATCAATTGAATAGGTCATTAGATAAAAAAAATACTATTAAATCTAGAGGAACTACGCAAACCTAATTCTCACCTTAATCAAATATGTAGGCATATTTCCTCAAGTTCGATGATTAAAGTTCAAAAAATTAAATAAAATTATTAAATTCTTATTCAAGAAAATGATTTTTTTTTAATCCTTGTTAAGGAAAGAATGTTTATCCTTATTCAAAAATAAAAATAAAAATATTTTTTTACTTCACATTTCAATTAATTTTAAAATGAAAAAAAAGATAAATAATTATTTAGAACATAGAAAAGTGTCATATCACTTTTTTAAGAAGAGAAAATTCAAGAATGACCAAACTGAAAAGCAAAGTAAAATTACAACTAAATTTAGACTTTAAATTACCCCTTTTTTCCTGCTTGCCAATGGTTCTCACTTCTCGGTACTGGATTGTTTTTTGAAGGAGAGATAACTCTAACCTTTCACCTAGGAAATCAATTAACAATTCAAAATCATGCCAAAGTATGCACGTCTTGGTTCATAGTTGTGATGACTTCAACCTTTCATCCAGTATTCATGCTATTTGAACAAATCAGTCTTTAAAACTTCACAGTCATGTTGCAGAACTCGTGTTCCTCTTCACAATCTTAATTTTACCTTCAAATTGGCAAAAAGAGAGGTAAATTGAAAACTTGTAATGCAGGAGATGATACCTTGCACACAGTAGCTATATTGACGAAATACCAATTGAAAATTATAGTGTGTATACCCTGAAAATAAGAGCACATCACACATGAGTTATTTAATAAAGAGTACGTACTATATTTATCGAAAGAAAGTAGTCATGGATCATGAGTAAATTCCAACTTTTCAATGTAAGTACTCACATATACATCATTTGTAAATGATGAATTGAAGACTTGTTGTAATGGATAATAATTGGAGAAAGGAGGTGTATTTTATTACACAAAGGACTCGACTGTTGAGATTTGTTAAACTGAAAACATTAGTGGCTTTTGGGTTTATTTGACAGAACAAATATTTAATATAATAATAATTAACAATTAAAGTCATTAAGAAGTAGAAAATGATAAGTTGTAACATCTAACCATGTATTTTTTCTATTTTAATTGTAATTATTGATTTTATTTTAAATGATTTTAATTAAAAAATAAGTGAAGGGCATTTTCATAATTCAACTTTGAACTTAAAATCTTCCCACTTATAATAATACTAGTTTCACGGCACGTGCGTTGCACGTGTATATGTATATATAGTATACGATGTTGTAAAATAGAATTAATATTACTAAATTAAATTTTTTTAGTAAATAATTATAGTTTAAAGAACATAGGTCAAGTGTTTTACTTGTATTTTGAGATCAAAATGACCAGATATCACTGAAACATTTCAAAATACATTCAAAGTTTAAATATGGGGAGAAAATGACATTTCTTTAGTAGTAGTATTTTTTACTTTACTAAATTTCGTAAGCAAATTTAACCAACAATTTTTTTAAAAAAATAAATTATGGACACCATTTAAGTATAATTTTTCTCTTAAATATTCATACTTAAAATTTAGTATGTGCATGACACTAATACGGATTACCATAAATATTTCAATATTTTATCTTTATACACAATCTATCTTTTACTTGTTGTCTAATGAAAGTATCTATCTTATAGAAGTTGTATCGTGATATAAAATATTAAACTTTTAAAACAATAAAAATTAATAGATGAATAAAATTTAAAGGATTGTCTATAGAATCTTTAATTTGATTTAAGATTATTTTATGATCAATCACTGCTTTCTTATCTATTTTACATAGCTAGCAAGGAGTGTATCTTGTGACATACCATTTTCTCAAATTAAAATGAGCACAAAATAACAGGAAATCCATACTCAATATAAATATTAAAAAATATATATATGTAGCGATACATAGCCAATGAAGAAGGAAGATGTTATATTCACTATAGTGTTCCATTTGATTAAAATCTTGTCACCAACACTTTACTTTCTCCATTGAATTTTCTTACATATCTATTAAAAAATAATAATTATCACGACTATATTATCATATTATAAGTAAAAGTGAAAATCTATTTTTGAAATAGTTGAATTAACATCAAAACTAATGATTCAATAGACTACATTGATGCCCGTTGTTTGAGCAAAATTAGAAAGAAACTCCTTCATTGGAGGGTAAAAAAATAATTTAAAAAAAATAAAGAAGAAATATCTTACCCAAATCATGTGACTATTTTCATATTTGTTTATTATTATTGTCTTTTCAACAATTTTTCGTCACTATTAACTCATGAAAATTGTAAGAAAAAATACGAGTGTGAATTTATGAATGATTAGCTACAATTTGTTCACCAACTCCTTCTTATGTGGTACCTCGAATTTTGTTGAGCTTTGAACTTAATCAACTGTTGCAAATAACCCTGTGATTATTTAAGAAGAAGAAGAGTAGAAAACTTTTAAAAAATCGTAGTTTAAAAGTGAGAGGAAGCCCCTCTATTTATAGCTAACAAAAAGTAGTATGAATAGGTGTTAATTGTGCCCAGAAAAGTTACAACCTTTCGAAAAAGTCATAACCTTTTGCAAAAGTCACAACTCATCGGAAAAGGCACAACCCTTTGGAAAAGTCACAACTCATCGAAAATGTCAAAACCCGTCAAAAAAGTCACAACCCTTTGGAAAAATCACAACTCTTTAATATGAAAGGGTATCTACTTTTAATATAATACAAATAATTAAATAAATAAATAAAATAAATGAAGTATTTTTAATTAGGGGTATTATAGTAATTTAACATTCAATTTAGAAGTTCATGCTTTTAAGGTATTATATTATATTATATATATATATTCTTAGAACCACTCATCCTTATTTCTTAAACAAAAAATACAAAATGCTTAATTCTTAACAAAAAAAATTTCATACTCAAAATTTAAATTAGAGATATTTGTGCACCTGCATGTGCACCTCCACCCTTCCACGTAGATTCGCCTCTGAACCCTATTTATGTCATCGCAACTCTTATCGATTTGATGAATGAACTTGTCATGAATCTCCATTGTTATAAATATCTTTAGGGAACATATGAACCATGACACCATAACAAGAAAACAAGTTTCAAGCAACATGGGTAAGTGCAAATGGGCTACGTAAGATGCATTTGTTTGTGTCTATTGTAAGCAATCAAGACCCATACATGATGTACATATTTTCTTGCTTTTTTCACTCTTTGTCCAAAGATGATTGGGTCAGCAATTTCATCAAGAATGTTCAAAATTTAATATATATGTATGAAAAATAATATTTAACCTATATATTTTGTATTATTTTCTATATACATGATATAATTTTTCGACAAAGAATATTCAACTGACCACCCTTTATTATATGTAGCTAGACCACTCATGAATACAAGGAGATCAATAAGTATCTCTTATATAATATGATGTGGTCAATGTGGATATCTAACATTTCGTATCTTCATGCCTGATAACTGAAGCGTGAATAATAGAGTACCACACTTTATATTGAGTCATCAAAAATTGAGAGGAGTCTACTGTCTAGTTATTAGTCATGATAAGAAAAAGAATCTAACTAAACTTAACTTAAAAACTAAACCATAGAGCTATAAGAATCATGCTTATAGTGTAATTTTTTAGAACTTAATTTTAATGATAACCAGTGTCCAGTTGTAAGTAATAATTAACCAGATGACTTGATAACATAACAATTTCATTAGCACACAAATGTTATTTTAGTTATGTGAACCTTTTTATAAATATTTTTTCTCTTAAAAATGAGTTATAGATAGCGTGAATCATAATTCAAATTCTTAGAGTGATCAAAACTTTATCGTGTAATGCTTCTATTTGAAATAAGCTTTATAATCATATAAAATCATGAATATAAATAAGTCGATCAGCAAATATCAAATTATTACGGAAAAAAAAAGAAACAAAGTCATTTATGTCATTTTTGTTTTATTTTTATGAATAATGTCCAACATTTGATTTCTTAAATAATTTATTCTTTTTTCTAGCATTATCAGCAAGTGGTGGGTCACAAAATCCAATCACAATATTTTCATATTTCAATGTTACCTTTTAAAGGAAATTGCCCTTTTATCTATTCCACCGACAAAATTTAAGTACATAACCCTTAAAATGCAAAACTAATGTGGACAATAATCGGTTAGTAGATAGTCGAGCGTTGCATAATTTTTAATTAATATTATTTTTACTTTTTTATTATCGTATTTTTTTTCTTGAATTGATGGTCTATTGAAAATAACCTCGTTATATCTTCATAAGGTAAAGATAAGACTGTATACACACCACTCTCTCGATATGCGATTGATTGTTGTTGTAATAATGTAGGAGTTTAAAACACTCTAATTAGATTTTTGGTGTAAGTAATCAAGATTAGCTAATATATAATCTTCTTTGGATAAAAAAAATAACAATTCAGCTAATATATGATCGATCACGTGATCAATTTATCATTAATTATAGTACCATTAAGGTTATCCTTTTCTTCGTTTCTTAGGTTTAAATATTTGACTTCTTGTATTTTGGTGGTTGCAATTTGACTTTAATTTTTTTCTTCTTCTTAAAACAGCAATTTAGGCATACCAGAAATATTACATGTTCAATGAGAGTTATTGCCAATTAGATGCAAATATAGGCAGCTAATAGCCTAAATAAAGAAAAATAATTAAAGAGATAATACCAATTTTTATTACTTTTAATATTTTAAAAAGAAATAATAGTATAGTAGACTAGTAGTTGAGGATGGTGATTGGTGACATTATGACAATGACCTAACAAAATATTCCATTCCCCAAACTCAAGCCCCTTGTGAAATGAATAAAGGCAATGAATTTAATATTTTTGCCAAAAAGTTAAGTTTTTTTTTTTTTTATATTATAAAACTATAATTTACCTCATGCACACCTTTTGCCAATTTATAATAATTATATCTTGATTGTAGTGTCTCTTTTATTTTAATTTATTTGTCTGAATTTAACATTGTAAACTGGTGCATTGTGTTAACATGAGGATTAGAACCAAATACTGTCAAACATTGTCACATAAAATAAAATAGATAGACGTTGCAGTGTTATCTTGATATTTGCTATACTCTTTTCACCGTCTCCTTCTTCTTTGTAGCTGAATTTATTGTTTGAATCGAAAATCTTGCGGAATCAATCTCTCTACCTCCACGAGATAGTGATAAGGTCTGCTACCCTACCACACCTCACTTGTAATATTTAGCAAAAATACTTCTATAGAAAGACCTTAGAATTGGTGCATTATGTTAATGTCAGCATTTGAATTAATTAACTCTTTTTTTTTGGTTTCATTTTTATCTGTTTTCAGTGTGGATTAAATTTTTCTATTATAAACTATAGTAATATATAGATATTGGCGAATCCAATGCTGCTTTAATTAGTATTGTTGCCTTCCTAAAATCTTAGCCCCTACACAACAGATCCTCCTTCTTAGGGCCCTCTCATTTCCTCTCACACAACACACCTACAGTAAGTAGTACTTGCAGTTTTGCTTAGTTTACTCTCAAAAAATTGCTTTTTTTTTGCTGAAATGTAGTGAAGACTTGCTTTTTGTTGTTGTTGTAGGGATTTCACTGTTGACCCTGTAAAGATTTGCTCAAGTTTTGAGTTGGGTGAGTTCAAGAATCAGTTCAATTGACAGAAAGATTGAATCTTTAGCTGTAGTTTTGTTGTGAAGGGTAATGTTTGCCTAAGTTTTGAGTTGGGTGAGTTCAAGAATCAGTTTTTAACAGAAAGATTGAACCTTTAGCTGTAATTTTGTTGTTAAGTATAATGTTTGCTCAAGTTTTGAGTTGGGTGAGTTCAAGAATCAGTTTTTAACAGAAAGATTGAATCTTTAGCTGTAGTTTTGTTGTGAAGTGTAATGTTTGCCTAAGTTTTGAGTTGGGTGAGTTCAAGAATCAGTTCAATTAACAGAAATATTGAATCTTTAACTGTAATTTTACTGTAAAGTGTAATGTTTGCCTAAGTTTTGAGTTGTGTGAGTTCAAGAACTTGTTCAAATAACTGTAATTTGACCAAACAGTGTAATGTTTGTGTTTTCAGTGGCAGAATGGAGACTCAGAAGAGTGATACTGATAACAAGGTAGATGATTATGAAGTGTTAGAACAGTTGGGAAAAAGAACTTTTGGAACTGCATTTATTGTTCTCCATCGAACTGAGAAGAAGAAGTAAGCTAATAAGTATTTGTCTGAGAAACCATTTTATGTTTTAGTTTGGATTTTGCTTCATGTAGGAACTGGATGTCTATTTTTACTGTATCTGTAAAGTTTCTGATAAGCATTTCTACAAATTTGTTGAACTTGGCATCTGCTTTTCTGAAGCTCAGTCTCATGAAGTATGGTTTCAGCCAAATATATAGGCTGGTCCTATCTATGAAAAGAAAATAGAGGAAAACTTGTTTTGTGCCAATAATCTTTCTTCTACTTAAAGTTTGATTGTTTCTGTTAGTTAGTGTTCATCAAAGAGCAGAAACTAAGGAACTCAAAATGCAGTGTACTTGAGAGTAAAACCGTAAATGATCCTATTTCTTACTGATGCAAAGTTGCACAGCAAGTAGAACTAAATCTGTTGTATATTAACATCCAAGTTGTTGACTTTTGTAATTGTGATGAAAAGATTATCTTGACTTATCATTCTTTCAATAAAACAACTACTTTGACTTAAAGACAAGTGATGTAAATCCAATTTTATGGAGTTTCGATTTTCCTTTTCCTTGTAGGTATGTTCTGAAGAAGATACCATTAGCAAAACAAACAGAAAAGTCCAAGCGCACTGCACATCAGGAGGTCATTTCAAGTGCTTCTCTTAATTTTGTTCTGTGAAAAAATTAGTACTATGGTTAATTGAAGACCAATAATATTTAGGTCATTATTCTTCGAAGTTGGCTGATCACAAACTTTAGCCACCAATGAAATGTCCCCAGATCTATGACACAATCCAGTGGTTCAAATCAGCAATCTAGTCTTAGATTGTCTAGTTGGATAGTTTTCCTCATAGTTTCGATAGCGAGCTACATTGTATGAGGTGTTCCATCATAAAGAATTGACAAACCTATATTTATGTACTTATTTTATTTTGTTTCTTTCCTTTTTTACCATTTTCTTAATGGTCTAATGGTACCAACAATCCAATGGTTAGTTATTTGTGTTGTTCACATCTCTCCTAACCAGCCTCATCAATGTCTCTCTAACCATCCTTATTGTGATTCCTTAAGCTAATTTTATTTTCTACTCCAGTTGCTTCTAACACAAGGTGATATTAAGCAAAGATTGACAGTTTAATTTGCATGACAATCTGCTATTTCAATTGGTGTGTTCGTCTAAACGTCCTGTATCATCACTCTCATGCCACATCATTCTTCCATTGGTATCAACATTTTCACGATTTAATGTTATCGTATATTATGGAGGGGTGTTCTCCATGCTAAACCTTATTTCTTCAAGAAGTTTTTCTTAATTGTTGAATCATGGGATAAAACTGCAAGTGTTTAGTATGCTGGACTATGTAAAGGAGTGATAGTCCTGACCAATACATTGAGGAAATAAGTGGAGCATCCTATGAGGTTTGTTGGTGGAAACCTATAATCAGTAGAGTAGACATTAAACACCGTTTGTCGACATTTTCTCTGTGTGAAGGTCAGTTTGCCCCCGATGAGCTTAGGTTTTGGAGAAGATCATTTCGACAGGACAAAATATAGTTCCCAAGTGTATTAACTCAAGGTTTGATTTGGAAGGAAAAAACTTTTGGAACGAGCTTCCAAAAAAAATGACATGAGCTGACAAGTAGGATTGAACTGAAGTAAAAACTTAGAACTTTCTTTTGGGAGTCACAAGTGAAGTAGTTTTCTTTGCCTTAACAAAACAGAAAAGAAGGACCAGTTAGTACTTTGCACCCAAGATTTTCCCTTAATGAATATCTCTAGTTTCTAGAAGCGGATAATGTAGACTATGGCCATGCTTGTATGTCGAGTGGAAGAAGTTCTGTCATCAAATAGTTACTTCAGTCTTGCTTTTGAACCCAAACACATTTAGATACAAAATCTTAACTCATCTTATGATTGGTTATACGAAAAGTTTAACTTGGTGGCAAGATATGCTTGAAAAATATTCTTCTATCTGATGGTAGACAGTTGTTTTTTGTTGCAGATGAATTTGATAGCAAAACTAAACCATCCATATATGTTTGAGTACAAAGATGCTTGGGTGGACAAGGTATCCTATCATTCAGATTTTGCTTATAGGATCTGAAAGTGCAACAAGTAGCCTTTATAGGAGCAATTATCTAATACATAAGCTGCACCAGAGAAAATCTTGACTTTCTTTTTCTTTCAGGGAAGTTGTATATGCGTCGTAGCCGATTATTGCGAAGATGGAAATGTGTGAGTGATTATCCCTGATTTTGCTAACATTTCCCTTCACTACTATATTTTCTTTTCAAACCTGCTTATATGCTTTGCTTGAGCCGAGGGTCTATCGGATGAAGTCTATCTACCTTCACAAGGTAGGGTAAGGTCTGCGTACACACGACCCTCTCCAGATCCCACTTGTGGGAGTATATATAGAGTTTTTATAGTGAAAATTATTTTTAAGATGTCCGGAACTTTGGCTGTTAAAGAGTTAACTGTTTGCTCTCCAAATAGTAATAGTGCCACTAAAAATAGAGGGGGTAACGAAGTTGAAAATAAGAAATGAATAGGATGATTATAGAATTTCTTTTCGGTGTAATCTGAGGATAGTGGCATATTTTCTTTTTCCCGGTATTCAGGGCAGAGATCATAAAGAAGTCTAGAGGAGCATTTTTCCCTGAAGAGGTAGTTAAATGCAATCTCAAATCTCAATAACTCCGAAGCTTCTTTGCACCTTCCTGGTAGCTTAAAAGATTGTGTTTTTTCCTGCCTCTGTAGAAACTCTGCAAATGGCTGACTCAGCTATTGTTAGCTTTGGAGTATCTGCATTCCAAACGTGTTCAGCATAGAGACCTCAAGGTATAAACATGCTGTAATCAGTGAAATAGAAAAGCCTTCTTGGTATGAAATGTTTTTAACATGAACTATTTCGAATTCAGTTATGTAACATATTCATCACAAAGGATAACGACATCAGGTTAGGTAAGAATGCCCAAACAATTGCTCAAGTGGGGCGTCTTTGCTTCTTTATTATCCATAATCAAATTCACTTGATTTTCACAGGTGATTTTGGCTTAGCAAAATTGCTCGATGCAGAAGGCCTTGCTTCCGTGGTATGAGTTTCTCTAGTAGCAAAATGCACCTCTTACTTACTCCCAACCAACTATTATCACCTAAACAATTGATCCAAGACTGAGAAAACCTAAGTTGCTTTTATTTTCGGTCATAGGGACTAAAATTTGTGTTAGTCATCTTTCATTACATAAAAAAAACAAAAATACTGTGGTAGACATCATATTACAAAGCTCCTGCCGCCACACCACCTAGCTTAATGCATTTGAGAAAAAGACGTTGAGTTGTACAGCTAATCCTTAATTTTGGAACTAGTATCATGCAATAACTTTGTTGGCTCAAACAGGTACCTGGCACTCCGAACGGCATGTGCCCTGAGCTCCTTTCCGGTATACCTTATGGCTACAAATCTGATATCTGGTCGCTTGGTAAGAAATTCGACACGAAGCAATGTATTTCCACTTTTCACATAATGTCCCTAATACTGGTATAACACGTTAACCTGATCTTAGGATGCTGCATGTTTGAGATTGCTGCACATCAACCACCATTTAGAGCTGCTGTAAGTTGAATTTTCAGCTGTCTGAACTTTGTAAACAATACCTCGAAAAGTTATCCTTGTTACTATAAAAATGGAGACATTCTTTATCCTGATGTTTTCTATATGATATACTGACAAGATAGAAATCCAACAGGACAAGACTGGACTTATCAACAAAATAAACCGTGGTTTGTTCTCACCACTTCCGATTATATACTCCTCCACCTTGTAAGTATCTTCCTTCTCATCACGCCACAAGTATAACTGATCAGTCAATTAACATACTGGATTTAATTTCTTGCAGGAAACAGATAATAAAAAGCATGTTAAGGAAAAATCCAGAACAAAGACCAACAGTGAGTTCAATCTGCATATGTTCAACTGTGTTACTCCCTCCGTTTCAATTTGTTTGTCTTCATATCCTTTTTAATTTCAACTTTCCACATGACATGTTTAAAAAGACAAGATTAAAGGGAATTTGGTACATTCTACATATCTGTAGTTTAAGACTCCAAGATTCAAAAGTCTTCTTTACTTTCTTGAACTCCGTGTCAAGTCAAAACTAGACAAATAAATTGAAACGGAGGTATTATTAAATTAAGATTCATTATTCATCCTGATATCCTTTTTACCTCAACTTATAGGCTGCCGAGTTGTTAAGGCATCAACATTTGCAACCATACCTCCTCTTGTGTCACAACCCTTCAACTGTGTTTCTTCCTGTGAAGTCACCGAGCAGCACGAAAGAGAAAACACGATCATCACCTGGAAAATCTATCAGTCCAAGAGAGAGCAGAGACAGACAGCTGAAGCTAAAAGAGAAAAGAACTGTCCTTTACTTCAATGAAAGTGATAACATCCAGCCAAGAAACTTATCAGATAACCTCCTCTCGTGTCACAACCCTTCATCTGTGTTTCTTCCTGTGAAGTCCCCAAGCAGCACGAAAGAGAAAACACGACCATCACCTGGAAAATCTATCACTCCGAGAGATAGCAGAGACAGACAGCTGAAGCTAAAAGAGAAAAGAACTGTCCTTTACTTTGATGAAAGTGATAACATCCAGCCAAGAAACTTATCAGATAATTATAACACGTTCAGAGCTAAACTTGAAACTAAGAGAGTTGATCCAACAAGCTACTCAGTTAGGATCTCTCAAGATAGTGAGGATTCTAAAAGTGGGGAGATGAGTGAGGCAGCTGTTTGCAATGGATATGATCAACCGGAGACAATCTCGCAAACTGAAACAACGATTACCCCAAGCTCTTCAAGTTCAAGGGCAAAAATATGGTCTGAGGAACAAGAGCATGCTTTGCCGGAGCATGTTAGACGATTTGAAGAGGATGATAGGAAGAGTAGCAAGACAAAAGAGCTTGAGGTGTTGAGCAGTCCACTGGACAATGAGGAAGCAGATATAGTAGAATGCATCTCCGGAAAGTCTAGCAGAATGACATTGTCTAATGGAAGATCCAATGATAAAACACGATCCTTTGATGAAGAAAGCACTTCATCAAATTCACAGCCGGCAAAACCAGATACAGAGGCAGCACCAAGATGCTATGCTGCTGAAACTGAAAATGGTAGTGAGTGTAGAGAAGTTGCTATTGACTGCATGTCAACTGAAAGCGATGGTTCACTTCTACATAAAGACGAGCTAGAAAAGAAAACAACCATGGTTTGTGACACCAAACAGTCCAAGAAAGATGCTCTTCGAGCACTGGATGATAAGGTTTCACAGCTCAAGTCACTAGCCGCGTTAGCTAGCAAGGAGGACAAAGACGATTGGGGGAATCCTACTCTACAAAGAGCTGAAGCTTTAGAGTCTCTTTTGGAGGTCTGTGCACGACTACTTAAGCAGGAAAAAATCGATGAGCTTACTGGTGTGTTGAAACCATTCGGAGATGATGGAATGTCATCTAGAGAGACAGCAATCTGGTTGACTAAAAGTCTCATGACTGCACAAAAATTGTCCAAGGGGTCGTGATGTTGCACAAAATATGTTTTTTTCCTATTGAAGGAGCTCATATTTTACGTAAATCAGCAAGTGTTGTTGGACTCAATTATTGCTATAGGCTCGACGTAACGTTGAGCTTCCCTTAGTTTTGATTCTATTGTTGTAGGACAGTTGATGAAGTTGTGAAGATTATAATGTACTTTCTTAGTTGAGTTCTACTCTATGATATTTACCACATTTCCTCAGCCTCTTAGATATGATTGTGTTATTATAGCAGTTGGATTTCTCAGACGGTCACTCACCTCATAATTATTATTTCAGATAAGTCACTTTCTGAGAATCAAGGAGGAGAGTGACTTTCTAATATAATAACTATCAATTAAGTGACCATATGAGAAATCAACTCGTTATTATATAAACTATATTATTTTTCCTTCACTCTCGCCTGCTTAAAAGAGTGTGTATCCATCAAACTATTATTAGCCCCATACTTGATCTATTTATACATAGATTAAAGACAAAGGTGAAAATGTACAATAGTGTTGGCAAATGGACGGATGAGATCGAATATGTGCGGACCATGGATTAGATAAACAAGAATGAAATATTTGACTAGCTCATATTTAATATCAATAAAAATTTTGTTTTAACAATAGAAATAGTGTAGATTTTTCTAGACAGATGCATTGGAAGAAATTCAAATGTCAATTTCTATTGTTGTAATGAGGACTACAAGAAAATTACTTCTCACCAAGTTCCAATAGAAAGTTGAACTTCTATACATAAAAGAGAGTGCAGTTTTGTTATACTATGAGATTAATAAAGAATGTAAAACCGCGGATGAGACTCCTCTTTTCTTAATCAAATATCTCAGTTTTGAGCTTCGACTATGATTTGTTTGTTTGTTAGAAAGCGCTTCTCACGAATAAACTCTACGCGACACGAATTCAAATTAATCAGACTCTAATGTAACTATCAGATTTTTTTATTTTTTTTAGTAAGATGGGAGGCCTACTGCTCACCTGAGATTTCAAATTTGTGGTTCCCACATTTCGTGACTAAAAAGATTATACCTTAAATTTCATCCAATCAAATTTAAATTAAAAAAAAAAACACAAAATGAAATAAAAGTGGTTACTTTTGGCAAAAATAGTATAAATTGTGGCTATTCTAACAACAATTATTCCACTAATCCACTTCCTTTTCTATTCTAAAAACTACAAAGCAAAATAAACTTAGTTTGCAAAAAATGGCACAAAATGGTAACTCAACTATGAGTTTTTTGCTAGCCATAGCCATGATTATAATTATTTTATTTTTCTCGTCAACCGCGATGGCTCAAGACACCGCGGTGGCTCCAACACCGCCTATGGAAACCGGCATGGACACGGGCAACAACGGATTCGGGTTGCCCGTTTCTGAGGCAATGGTTTGCTTTTCAGTGTTTTTTTCAATGTTGATTGTTTTATTTCATTGAAAAAAAAAAGATTTTGAGGGGAATTAATGGTGAATAATATTACTATGAAGAGAATTATTGTTGGTGAGGATATATATGTTGAGAGAGTACTATACTTTTGTGTAATTTTGGTAGTATATTTGCTTGTATTGTTGTTATTAATGTAATGTATAAATAAGTTGATTGGTGTTTTTGTTTATGCTTTTGTATTTGTAAAAAGTAATAAAAGACAGTAGAATTACAAAGTAAATGTGGGACCTTTATTTTGTATGTTAGGAGTCGGTTTGAATCGATTTATTTTGTGTTTTTAAGTATTTTTATTCGAGTAATATAAAAAGTGTTTTAACTGTTAAAATAATAAAAATAAGTTAAGAAAAATTGTACATTAAAATTTCTAACTTATAGCTTATTCAAACAGATTCTAGTCATGTGTTTGTATTTTTATCTGAGTTATCATCAAGTATTTAGACATACTTAGAAATTAACTAGTATATCAAGTGTTTAAACACAATCGCCAACATGCACATGATAACTTAATTTGTCCATAGAATTCCGTCCACATAAAAATTGATTCATTAATTTTGAGGCATGTTTTCAGAAATAGTTAATGATTGTTCAGATAAATTATACAAATACCTAATAATTTAAGTAGAAAACTCGAAAACAAAAAATAATACTTCAAATATGTTTCTATCAATTATTTCTTCATTTGCCAGAATTTTTAAATAAAAAGAGAGAATATACATCACGCACCACCAGATAACACAAATACCTAATAGTTTTACTTAATAATTCACAAAAACACAGTTTTTCTTACTATTTTGTCAACTCAAAAGAACAGTAAGCATCATTTAAATTTTCTCTCTTAAACTCTATGCCTTTCAAAACTAACTTATATAAAAGGCACAATAAATAAATATATCCTTTAATTTGGTCTCAATTCACATTTAAGCCCTCAAACTTTGGGTGTGCACAAATAGATACTTAAATTTATATAAAATTGAACAAATAGACACACATGTCTTATATAACATCCTACATGACAATTTGAATTCTATATGACATTCTATATGTATTATGTCATGTAGGACATATACTGGTATGTCATCTTGTTCAACTTTATACAAATTTAAATATCTACTTGCACACATTCAAAATTAAAGACCATAAATAAAAGCGGAAGCAATGATATTTTTTTTTTTAAAGTTGGAAGCAAAAGAAAGACAGCTCACATAGAGAAAGAGTCCAACGCTAAGCAAGTCATTTCCAGTAACGTGTCCACCTTATTTTTTCCAGCGCCGCAACCCACCACTACCAACTTTCCTCTTTTCACATGCCTCGCCGCACCAATTTTCCCTTACCCAACAAACCAATCAAAAAACTCTTTCGCCAGCTGTCCCTTCACGCGGTCCCTCGCTCCCTATAAATTCATCCCCTTCCTCCCCTTCATTTTTCATCAAACCCTAATTCACTCTGCATCTCAAAGCAAAAAAACTCTCTCAATTTTTGTTCAAATATAGTAGAAATGGCACAAATCAGCATTATCAAGTCGTTTTTGGTTGCATTGATTGTTGTTGTTTTTTCAGCAACAAGTTCGGCTCAGGAGATTGGATTGGCTCCAGCACCGGCACCTGATGCCGGAGCTGGATTCTCTCTAGCTCAATCTGGTGCTTTGGTGGCTTCTTCTCTACTTGTTTCTGCTGTTGCTCTCTTGAGGAACTGAGTTTTGATGTATTGATTTTCCGAGATTTGATTATACAGAGCGATGGAGTGATTAGGGATTTAGGAAGTTTGGTTATGATTATTGGTTTGTTATGTATTACTATTAATATATTTATTCTTTTTGCGGTATATATGTGAGAAATAAATTTATATTTTAATATTAAAGCTGGATTGTTTTGTTGTCATATTTCATAATTTATATGTTTCTGCTGTTAATTTGCTCAAAAAACATTACAAATAACACGAGAAATTTGAGCTGAAGAACAAAAAATGAAACTAGTGCTCATTTCTGTGAAAGCTTTAAGCTTTGGGAAATTTTAGTTTTTCAACTTTTGGTACTGTTATTAGTAATTCTTAACTTTTGATCATTTCTGTCAAACGAATAAAGCTTAACCTTCCCTTGTTCTACCCTTTGAACTCGGAGATTGAAGAAGATCACTCTCTTTATATGGTGATAGCTATTCGAGAGTCTGAGTCCTTAAGGAGAGAGAAAAGAGGCATTACTACCGAAAAATGTGCAACTGGCCTTTTCATTCGGCTTCTTTTCTGAGATTCGATCTCATAGAGTTGAATTATAATTTTAAGCATCAGCAAAATGATTATTGAACTTTGTGAATTTAGATGGTTAATCGTATCTCATGAACCTTGAGTTAGTTTTGGTTAAATTTTCCACTTTATGATAATTTCAAGTGTTCTATTCAAGTTTAATTTTCCAACTAAGAGGTATGGAAAAATGTACAAGTACCCCTCTAGACTATTACCAAAATTTTAGAGACACACCTTAACTAACTTATTATCCCTTGAACACATTTTTGGCTTACGTGACATTCAAATATCTCACACGCGCTTGAACTTCGTGGAGTCATGGAGTGTGCCACATAAGCCAAAAGGTGTACAAAATGCCCTCCGTTTATAGTTTGGCTAAAAAATGCCCTTACCGTCAATACTTTGGTTCAAAAATGCCCTTAAACTATGCGAAAGGAACAAAAATGCCCTCCGTTTGTAGTTTGGTCCAAAAATGTCTTTATCGTCAATACTTTGGTCCAAAAATACCCTTATTGTTATTTAATTGGTCAAAAAGACTCATTTTCCAAATAAATATATTATTATTTTCTTTTTGACACATTCTTTTTCAATGAATGTTTTTTTTTTTAAAAATTAGCAAATGTTTATCTTACTTCAATATAGAAAAAAATAAAAAATGAAAATATTTCTTATTTTATTATCATTATTTTTAATCGTTATATAAATATAAATTAATGATGGATATACCATGGTAGTATATATATGACATATATTATTTGTCGAAAGGGTACATGAAGTTATTCTATTTTAATTGATAAAATGAGATTAAGAAGAAAAAAAATATTTCCTACATTTTTATTTGTTAAAGTGATTTTAAAAGAAAGAAAACAAGAATAGTATTCTTTAATAATATTTTAATTAGGAAAAATATGTGTTTAAAAAGAAAAAAAACAATATATTTATTCAGAAAAGGGCATTTTTGACCTATTTTTTTTACTATAGGGGTATTTTTGGACCAAAGTATTGACTGCAAGGGCATTTTTGAGCCAAAGTATTGACGGTAAGGGCATTTTTTAGCCAAACTATAAACGGAGGGCATATTTATTCCTTTCACATAGTATAAGGGCATTTTTTACCCTTTTCCTTATAAAAAATGAATTCAGAAGGTAATGAGATTTTGGTCATAGTCTAGGAATACTTATACCTTATCCCAAGAGGTACTCCTAATTAGCTTTCAAATAATAATAAAAGATATAATCCTAATCCTACAACTAAAAAAGTTTGTATTGAAAGGGTCAAACTTTTAGTACACTTTATTTGAACACTTCTTTTCTTGACCCGGCTCACACTAAGTACTTTGTTATCTTTATACTCGTCTAAACGAATCATCGACTTTGGTGTTAGTTGTCTTGACCAGGCTCACACTAAGTACATTGTAATTTTTATACTCGTCTAAACGAATCATTGATTTTGGTATTAGTTGTTGAGCTAATCCAGCTTAGAAATATTCCAAACATAATATGATACTAATCACTTTTATTTAACTCTTATCTTCCAAAACACCACACTATTAATACTATTCTTATACCTCATGTGTAACGAGTTTACTTTTTCAACTATGTGATGTCACACCATTACACATCTAAATATATTGGTTTCACATCAGTCTTTTTAGATATTTTTTTTCAACTAACAATAATAACAAATTCAATATATTATTTGTACATATCACTCAAATCTAAGAAAATGGACTGAACTGAATAATAACATACTTAATGAAATTTTATTTAATTTGAAGAGAATAGAATATAGATAGACTTTTATTATTATCTTGTGAAGGTAAAAAGATTGTATTCGAAATAATGAAGAAAACATAAAAAAAAGAAAAAGAGATGTGTAGTCATTTTTTCCTTTACCTTCGTCCCTGTTTTTCCTCCTGAATTTACTGCAAAGACAGAGCAAAAGCAAAGCTACAAAAATGGTGGACCCATACAATTATGAATCCAACGGGAAAAATATTCAAAACGTCTCTCTAACGGCAGACCAAACGACAGTTCATCATCAATAATAGTGTCTCCGTCTGAGCTGTTAACTTCAACGGCTCAATTTTCCTCCTCTGCCAGCTGTAACCTTTTTTTTCCACTATAAATAAACTCCTCTTCTTCACTTCTTCATCCATCACTCACCTCACTCTTTCTCCTCTCTGCTAAATTCAATTTCACAGTCACAAAATCATTGAAATGGCGCAATTTAGCAACATCGTTAAGGCTTTTGTGCTCGTCGTTGTTCTTGCCGCCGTTGCAAGTTCAGCACAGGAGGTCGGTTTAGCTCCAGCTCCGTCTCCAGATGCCGGAGCTGGATGCTCGGTGCCGGTTTCTGGTGTGTTGATCGGAACCTCTCTGCTTTTCTCTTTGTTCGCTTCATTGAGAAATTGAAACTCCAGGCTATGGATTTTTTAATTTTTTTTTTCAATTTTATGTTTGTTGTGATTGGATTTGGGGATTTATTGTAATCGAAATGCTATTATTCGATTGATTCTTTTGTGTTTGTATATTCAGTGTTATTCATTGATATCTCAACTTTCTTTGTAATTTTCGTTGAAAATTTGCAAATGAATGTGATTTTTATTAATTGCATCTCTTCATCATATTCCATACAACAATTCTCACTAAATCTTGTAAATACTTATTATGCACCTAAAGAGTTGGGGAACAGTATCTACTGTCTCAAAATTTCTATAGTCATTTTTGGCTATTTAGATTAATTTACGAGAATCAGATAATTTTCTTTATTTCTCGTGTGTGTAATGCCCATAAATATTTTGATGATATAATTCTTGGACTATTTCTTTGTGAAACATATATGGAAAAAACCTTTTACAATTTCACAATTTTCAGAGTTATTTTTGGACATTTAGGGGTCAATTTACAAGAAATTAGGTAATTTTTCAGCTTTTCGTGTAACGCCCATGAATATTTTGGTAATATAGCTTTCGAATGATTTCTTTGCAAAAACTTAATAGGAAAATGGTGGGGGAGCAATAGTTTTAGACATTTAGGGACCAATTTACATGAATCTAGATTTTTTTAGTTTCTACCATGGATATTTTGGTGATTTGATTTCTGGATGATTTCTTTGCGAAACCTTTACGAAACCCTCAGTAGAAGGAGCAATACAATACGGACAATCTCACAATATTTTAGTGTCTATTTTAGATTTTACAGATTAATTTATAAGAATTTAGATGATTTTGGCATATCAAATGCAATTCAAGCCGTTCATTATAGACACCTCCTCCAAACTCTAATAGTGTTATGACCCAATTATACAGTAGTAGTGTTTTTGGTCTTTTTGTATAACAAAGATTCTATAAATATAAAGATTTTTGTTTGTAATATTTACTTATATTATATGTTGTTACATTTGTCAATATTTTTGAGAAGAAGACATTTGTCAATAAAATATATTTTGTAAACAACATGGCACACATGTGTTGTCCAAATTCAATGTTCAAAGATATTTCATCAACCACCACCATGTTCTAGCATGTTACTATCCATCAACAACTCTTATTTTTATTTAAATAAATTGTTATTATTATTACTGTTAAATATGATATAATGATAATTATATTAATATTATTACATAATTATCACAAAATCCTTTATTTATACTAAAATCATAACAATAAAAAACATCCAGACGACGTTTCAAATTCATAAAACATAAGATTTTAAGAAATTAAATACTAGTAACAAATTATGATTAAAGGTACATTGTTTATTGTGCTATATCAAAATTAATTTATTGATATCGAATTATCATCCCCAAAAGAAATATTTCTAGAGAAACCCAACTTGTTTGCAACTAGCAATGGCTCCA
Source organism: Solanum acaule (assembly GCA_036250505.1). Classification (NCBI taxonomy): domain Eukaryota; kingdom Viridiplantae; phylum Streptophyta; class Magnoliopsida; order Solanales; family Solanaceae; genus Solanum; species Solanum acaule. Next base: position 7,664 of record JAJOOR010000609.1, on the reverse strand, counting down.
TCATACATATCTCCAAGATCATATTTGTACTTGAATCCAGCGTCCAACAATTTCTTAGAAGAAAGACGAGGAAACTTGAATACTTTTGTCATGACCTTCAAACAACTGCAAATGAGCCAAATAATATTACACTTATAGTAACGTAATTAGATGTGCGTCAAAATCTTAAACGACAGATAAAAATGAACGAAACTTACTCAAAAGTTGGAATTTGGTATTGAGGATACCTAGCTCTTAAAAATTGAGACAATTCATCTGGAGTTAAATCTACACAAGAACAAATGTATCTCCCTTTAACTTCTAGACATTCCAAAAGAAATATATGAGCTCTAGCAACATCATCCACGTGGACGAATGGAATAAATCCAGAATCATACTCAATATTTGTCCAATTACCTACAAATTTTCAAATTTTTTTATACTGATAGTACATAAAAAACATACGTAAATATAAATATAATGAATAAAGGAGTACGTAACGCGTACATACCTTTTATAATCATGGGCATGTGTCGAAGAACTAGTATAGGACAATGAGGAGTAACAAATGGGCCAAAAACCCAAGCATGATTAACACATACAAGATCCAAATTATTTTTTTGTGCAAAATTTAGTGCTTCTTTTTCTATTAAAGTTTTACTTATACAATAAAAAACTCCTGAAGGTTTCAATTTTTTGATAAAATTTGTATCACTCCACCAATTTTCATCTACTATATCTGGACTTTCTTCATTAAAACAAAGTGCACCATCACTAGAAGTGTATATAACTCGTTTTATTGTTTTCGAATCCAAACATGCCTTCAAAATGCCTAAAATCGCGATGATGGCTCGTTGAATTTTCATCTCCTCATCGTCGTATTTATCCTCAAAATCGACGGAGTGACCAATAATAACACCATTGCACCCTTCAATTGCTGGATAAAAGCTTTCATGATCTTCATGATTTGTTGTGAAAATTTTAAGTTTTTGGGATGCATTTGGTAATTTCTTCAAGAAACTTGCTCCTTCTGATAACATAGCAATGCATGTTCCAATTAGTTCATATAACATGGAAGAAAATTAGCAAGACGTGTGTTTGGTACGACCAAAAATATTCTCATGAAAAATAAGTGGCATTCAAGATTTAATGGTCAAATATACATTCAAACTATCAACTTTTTTTTTTTTTGTGAGTTTCAGATTTTTCTATATCTGAATTATCATCATCTATGTATATTCCCTTTACCTCGAAGCTGACTAGGTCAACTATCAGTATGTTCCCTTTTCCTACGTGAACCATCAACATCTACTCAATTAGGTAGTCCCTCCATCCCATTTTATGTGACATTCTTTGACTTGACACGGTGTTTAAGAAAAAAAAGGAAGATTTTTGTAACTAATTGTGGCCTAAAACAATCCTTAGATTTTTGTCTGATTCATTAACGATAAAAGAAAAATTTTAAAGTTAAATTGTTTCTAATAATAGTAAGGTGACATTCTTTATGGAACAGATTAAAAAGGAAAGAATATCACATAAAATGAGACAGATGGCGATAGTTTAGATAGAAAAAGAGTACAATATACCAATAGTTAAGACATAAAACATACAAAAATAATAATATTTTAAGTGTATTTTTGACTGTTATCATATTTCTATCACTTAAAATCAATAGTTAATACGAGACGATTTACTAACAACAAGAAACATAATATACCTGGATCCAAGTTCTTATTAATTGTGGTATTAACATAATAGCCAGATTGAAGTAGCCTCATTATCAACCAAGATGTTACATAACCTGTTCCACCAGTTACACATATAATTCCTTTCTCATTAATCTTCTCCATATTTCTTTTTATTTTTCTCTCTTTTTGTCTAAATTTTTTTCTTAGTTTGAAGTATATTTGGGTGTGTATGCCTATATATATATATATATATATATATATATATATGTGAATCATGATTGGAAAGCCATAAAATTTAATATATTTGTCTGACAAAATAATTTGAGTGTAATTGAGGGGAGTAATTATTATGCTCTTCAATTATTAGGAGAGGTAAAAATTGCTAGTAAATAAAGGGAGTGTAATTTCTGGATTATTTTTTAATTTCTTTCCTTTTTTAAAAAAAAATTATTTTTTTAATTTCTATTATTCTATTTTTTTATTTCCACCTTTTAAGTAGTTTTTATTCTTGAAATATATTTTTCTTCTTACATTATTTATCTTCATTTTTCAAAATTTTCTTCTTGTAATTCCATGTAGCTACTCTTATTTTTTAATTTATTTATTTTCTCCCTTTAGTATAACTACTTTACTATTTTAGTTTTAAATCTACACCTCTTAATATTAAAAAAAAAAAGGAAAAATTACGCAGAAAAGCAAACATATAGGAGTACTAGTTAATTAGCTAACATAGCTATAGTTTGAATTAATTACGGCTCGCAGCTTAATTTTAGTTGTAATTACATCGCCTGCCCTCTTTTATACATATACAAATACAAATTATACACATATATACACAATTAAATGACAAATATACAAATACATTTAGCCTCTCTCCACTCTCTGCCCTTTCTCGCTCGCCTCTCTCCCAATCTCGCTCACTTCTCTCTTCCCTCTCCCAATCTCGCACACCAGATATACAAATACATATGTATATATAATTATATGATAGATATACATATACAATTCGTCTCTCTCTACTCTCTGCCTTATCTCGTTCGCCTCTCTCCTCCCTCTCCCAATCTCGCTCGCCTGACCCTCTAACATATAGCTACGCATCATAATTAGCATACTATAACTATGGAACATAATTAAATTATTTTTGAGTGGCTATATGCGAAAATTCTATTAAAAATCAAACAAGTAATCATTACAAATAGAAGACTATATACACTCATCACCAATGGAGACCCATGCTGATACATATGGTAGGGTCTATCTGCTGTGAAAAATGGAATGGGACTGTATGCTGTGCACACATCTCAAGTCTGAGTGGAATAAGAAATATGAAATGCATGGGGAGTATATTTTTTTATTTTATTTTTGGAATAAGACACATGAACCTTTTTAATTACTCGGAAATTATTAGTTACACGTCTAAATTATATAAAATTTATTATTATAGTATCGATTTTTGTGAGCTTGCTTGATCTGTTTAATTGAAACCATATAATGCAATCGTATTATCTAATCCAATTGCTATTTTTGTTTATGTATTTATGATTTATCCACTTGGTTAACTTGTGGTGTCTATTAAGATATATAATGTTATTGCACAATTAAATGCACTTTTATATTTACGAAATTTCCTCATTCATTTTGATATGGGTAGGAATTATTTTTGATATTTTGCATAGATTTTCTTTATATATTTATAAAGTTGTCTTACATGTCTTCAATATTGTACTTGTATTTGAAATCAGCATCCAATAATTTTGTAGATAAACAATAAAATTGATCGCTGCTGCTATTGGTGATAGATTAGGGAGAAAAGATAAGGCATAAGAACGCTCTTGCCCCTTTCGAAAATATAATAAAATTATCAGTTATATATTTAAATTCTGTGAGGGTTCTATTACTTTCTTGATTATTGACATCTCTAAATTATGTAAGGGTCTTATTATTCACGAGGTGGTGATAAGGTCTGCGTACACTCTACATTCTCCAAACTTCACTAGTGGCATTTCACTGAATATATTATTATTATATCAATGTAAATAAATAAAAATTCAAAATAGTAAGAATCTATATTATATACACAGATTTACACTATTGGTTTAATTTAAGTAAAAAATATGTAAATCTCATTGTGTTAAGAGCTAATTACATCTTATTCCTATTCTTTCTCAAATTACAAAAATCCTTTAAAATTATAGGATCTTGAATACATCAGGAAACCTGCGGATACATAGCTCAACGATTGCGAATGATACATTACTTAGTAAGGATGGATGTATCCGAGAGGGGTTAATGATGCATCCTAGAGGGGAGAGATGTATCCGAGAGGAAATAAGATTGTATCAGAAAATTTATATGTTTCTAGAGTAAACCAATTTGTTTGCAAGAAGCAATGGCACCATCATACATATCTTCAAGACTGTACTTGTATTTGAAACCAGCGTCCAACAATTTCTTCGAACAAGGGCGAGGACACTTGAATGCTTTTGTCACCTTCAAACAACTGCAATAAATTAAAAAAAACTCAATAATTTACACTTGTATATGTAAATTAAATACTTATAATAACATAATTATTGAGTGGGTTAAAATCTTAAACGACAAATAAAAATAATCGAACGAAACTTACTCAATAGTTGGAATTTGGTATTGAGGATATCTAGCTCTTAGAAATTGAGATAATTCATCTGGAGTTTTATTTGCATTACAACAAATGTACCTCCCTTTAACTTGAGTAGATTCCAAAAGAAATATGTGAGCTCGAGCAACATCATCCACGTGGACCAATGCGATAACGCCAGAATCATATTCTATATTTGTCCAATTACCTACAAATTTAATATGACAAATATGTTATACTCAAGTCGAAGGGTCTTTTAAAAAAAGTCTCTTTACGTACCTTCTCTATCTCTACGAGGTGATGATAAGGTATGCGTACACTTTACCTTCTTATTTAGATTTAGGATCGATCTTCCATAAAGTATAAATTCATAATAGTAAAATTTTTATCTTATTATATTCATTGAAAGTGTAAACAAATTTTTACACATATAAATACAATTTAACTTACTTATTTTTCAGGGTAACTAATGATTTCACATATTTTAGATATAGTTAAATTTCATTATCTTCATGACATAATAATATATTAAGTATAGATAAATTTTACAGTATCATTATCTTATATATAAAACATGGATAAAGAAAAATATATATATAAAAAAACTAAACGACATCTCGACGAATGCGGATTGAAAACCACAAGGCAAGCATCAAAGCGCTAGCACAAATTGCTCCCACAGACACACATGATAAAGGGTGCAGGGATCACCACTTTTACCAAATATAAGTCAGGACGACCCAAGAACCCGCCACTAGAACCCAACCCTTAAGAGGCTAAGGTCCAAGAGGCTACCGTAGGAAATAAGCTTCACCTGTAACCTTAAGGAATATAGAAATTTACCCGAAATTTCTAGAGTAATGAAGAAAAAGTGATAGAAAGATTACCTAGAATCATGGCCATGTTGTGAAGAACAATTATTGGGCATTGAGGAGTAACAAATGGGCCAAAAACCCAAGCATGATTAACACACACAAGATCCAATCCATTTTTGTGTGCAAAATTTAGTGCTTCTTTTTCTATTAAAGTCTTACTTATACAATAAAATGCCCCTAAAGGATTCATCTTTTTGATAAAATCTATATCACTCCACAAACTTTCATCTACTACATTTGGATTCCCTTCAATAAAACCAATTGTACCATCACTTGATGTATAGATGACTCGTTTTATTGTTTTCGAATCTAAACATGCCTTCAAAATGTCTAAAATTCCATCGATGGATTATTGAATTTTCCTCTCCTCATCGTCGTATTTATCCTCGAAATCAACAGAGTGACCAATTATGACACCTTTGCACCCTTCAATTGCTGGATAAAAGGTTTCATGATCTTCATGATTTGTTGTGAAAATTGTAAGTTTTTGGGATGCATTTGGTAATTTCTTCAAGAAACTTGCTCCTTCTGATAACATAACAATGCATGTTACAATTAGTTCACATAACATGGAAGAAAATTAGACTTTGGTACCGCGGAAAATATTTTCATAAAAAATAAGTGATTTTTCCAGAGTTAATTATTAATGTCAAACACCTATCCAAAGTCCAAACTATCAAATTTTTGCAAGTAATTTTATACTCTTAACTGACACTTGTTTCATTTTTCTACTTGGATTATAATCATATATGTATTAAACCACACCTCGAAGCTGACTAGGACAACTATTCATTATTCACTTTTTCTACGTGCATTATCACCATCAACTCAACTAGATATTTTAATGCATAGATGGTGATAATTCAAATAGAAAAAGAGAACAGTTGATAGCTGATATACAGAATTTGAGAAAAAATTTATAATGCATCTGTGATTTTGATCATTATCTCACTTTTTTTAACTCATAGAATTTACTTGGAACTCCATTAAGATCAAGAGTTAATCAATACAAGATAATTTTAAGTTTACTAATAACAAGAAACATACATACCTTGATCCAAGTTATTATTAATTGTGGTATTAACATAATAGCCAGATTGAAGTAGCCTCATTATCAACCAAGATGTTACATAACCTGTTCCACCAGTTACACATACAATTCCCTTCTCATTAATCTTTTCCATCTTTTTTTTTTATAAAATAAATAAATAAATAGATCTCTTTTCTTTTCTTTCTTTTCTCTTTTCCTTAATATATGAAGTATATTTTGTATGTGTGTATAAATATCAGTAGGTAAGGTATTGTTTACTCTTTTGATTTGGTGGGTGAAGTGTCACTATATATATTATTGTCTTTTTCTTTATTGTTATTTTATAAAAACATTTTTCTAAAATTAGTATTGTTTGTCTTGTATGGCCTAATATAATAAAGAAAAGCAAAAGAATGTATCCCTAGCTAATTGGTATTTAATAATTAATACAAAACTTGTCAATATATGAACAGTTCATTTGATTCTTGGATTATTCTGCCATAAGAAATAATTGAAAGCTATTCATATGGTTCAAAGTTCTATCACTTAATTATTTGATTAATTAATGCATATTTTCACTACATTACATTGTCAGTAAGTACAGAAGTTAATCTTTTTTTTTTTTTATAATCGAGAAATCTATCTGAACCCCTCCTCGTTCTCACCATGCCTGATTCTATACCACATGGATGTCTTTGATTGGCTAGAGACGGATATATAAAGTGTGTAGGACCCACTACAAACTTCAAAACTTGGGGATAGTGAGTCGCCCTTTTATCCTTCTTTACTTAAATACGAGGTTTAGTTCACATGGAGCAAGACTCAAACCTGTGATCTGATCTAAGTCAAGTCCTGGGAGCAGAACTTAAATTTCTTTTTTTCATAATAGTGATAACAGCATAAGTGAACAGAAAGGGAGAACATAAATCAACCAATAAATAATTATATTAGACTCTTGAAAATAATACTTATCATATGCTAATACTGTTATACATAAAAAATATTCAAATATCTAGCTTCTGCATTATGTCAAAACAACCAGTACCCATCTTTACTGGCAACCCTAAGCAAATTCTGGAGGATGGCGTCTCCAAGTTGTCAGTTAAACCATGAGCTGCTGCTTCGACTATGAATTTTGAAGCCGTTTCAAACGACATCTTAAGGAACGGTGACAGAGACTCAGATATGCTTCCATGTCTGCTCATTGGCTGGTATCCACCCGTATGGGTCATGAAGTCAGCTATTAGACTCAAATGTCGAAAATCAATCTCCACTCCATATATACCGAAAACAGTTTTGACCTCTCTTAAGATTGATGCCCGGGCAGCTTCAACTCCATAGGTGTTCAGCATAGCACGAATATTATTCGTATATATGCGAGTAACATCAAGGTCATCTTGCATTTCCCAGAAGGTACCAAAATCCACTCCAGCTGCTTTCAGGGCCCAATAAGCAGAATCAGAATCTTGGCTTTG
>JAJOOR010000608.1:0-10184 GCA_036250505.1 Solanum acaule | reverse complement strand
CCACTGTGAAACAAATTGCAAGAATTCAATAAGTAATCAGTACTCAAAAGTCAATTTTGGTTGTTATCAAGATGAGAGAATTAACTAGGGTATACGTGTTCCCCACAAGCTCATAACGCAGTAATCCTACTAATAGCAATCATTTCCTAGTGTACTACATGCAAAGTGATAAGTTAGGTATCTCTAAATCCTTGCGCTGGGATCTAGAGAATTTCACCCCGCACCTTGGTCCGGCTACGTGTGTATAATTTACTAACCCTTACCTTTACCTCATATTAGACATCACATCGATGTTTGGCTTAGTTATTGCTTCGCACCAATCGACACTAGCCTATTAGATAGTATCACACTAAATCTATGTTGATAATTCTTTTCTTGTTGATTACCTCCTTGGTCCGGCAAGTAGCAACAAGGCGAGTTCTAACGTTGGCCACCGTTAAAAAGACTTCTAAACGAAAGAATTATCAATACATGCAACAACACTATTCAAGAATTGCTTAGTTACTATTCATACTTTGTTAATCGCTCATGGTTCCCACAGCCCTAGTTGTGGAGTTTAGTTACCCATAATCTTATGAACACAATTCATTGTTTTAGATGAAAGAATTATGAACTTACGTAAGAAGAATAATAAACCTAGAAATTCAACTTGAATTGCAACTCAAAACTCTTCAAAACGATCTTAGGAAATTAATAATTGCTAAAGTTGCAAGTTAATCTCCCAAGTCAAGAACTAGAACAAAAGAAATAAAATCCAACTTCAGAAACGAGGTTTACATGCCCTATTTATAGAAAACAAGTCCTAAATTAAAAGGGAAACAAAATAAGGAAAGTTTTTCCAGGCACGCGTCTTCATTCCACGAGACTGACTCACGGACCGTCAATGGATCTACGGTCCTTGAGTCCCTTCTGTCAACCAGGACTTAGAAAAGATTTCAGCTTCCAAAACTCAGCTTCTCTGAAGCAAACGAAGGAACTGTAGTACGGACCGTAGATCGATCTACGGTCCGTCAATCCTTTTCCGTAGCTTCACACTTAGAATCTTCAAAAATCAGGTACTGGAACCCTCGCAGTCTCAATTTACGGATCAACAGTACGGTCTGTAGATCAATCTACGGACTGTCAATGGCCACCGTGGTTCCACACTTGGTCTGATTTCCCTGATTTGCCTTTCATGCCTTGCCTCCTGATCTACGACCACCATCTACGGGGTGTCAATGGACCTACGGTCCGTAGATACCCTTTTCTGCATTTCCTTGAGCTGTCTCTTTATTTCCTCGCCTGAACATCTTTCGTGCAAAATATGATAAAAAAACACATAAAAACCAAAACAAAAAGGCCTTAGACACACACAACTTGTAAGTGAAATGTATTAGAAATACTGTAAGCTCACGGTATATCAACACCTTCAACTTCAATTCGTTGTTTGTCCTCAAGCGATGCACTAAGACTCTAGACGACACTTGTATAGAAGCAAGCATTCCAAGCACAAGCAATCACATGACTCTCTATCCCACTCAGTTTCCGGGTGCAAAATTTGTTCTCTTAGACTCGACAAGCTAATTCATGCGGATCAAACCATGACAACAATCGACCAACCAACACACAACATACATTGTTTCACTGTCACCAAAGTACCAACTTTCCGACAATGTAACTAGTGCCCTTACTTCAAACGAAATCCCTTTTCTTTCACAAAATGACTATGAATTTGATTATAAGGATTCATTCAACACTCACACTCAGAAAAAATTTCAAGTACAGTTAGTGCTCAGTACCATAGGGTTGCCCTTATTTTCACTGCTTAGACTCTCCAAACTAGACTCTAAGATCACTATAGGACTTTCTTGGCTTGCAATGTAGGCTCAAGGTCAGGTGTGGTACATTTGTGTACTTCTTAATGATTTTCTACCCTCCTTGACAATACACTAGGCTTTTAACCTCTTTTTTCCCTATGTTTGCCATCCTACCGTTTCACCCTCTTTCCCTTGATTTTCTTCAACCATGGATGTGACTTTAGACTTTGTAGCACTTTATTTTTCACTTTCAACTTTTTCTTGCATTTTATTCTTTTCTTTAGCTTTCAACAAGTCACATCCGTTCCTCTCTTCTTCAACATCAATATCTTTTCATACCCATTTTTCTTTGGGTTTCCTCTTTCATAGCCACCCTCAACTTATGGGTTTTCCATTGGTTTAGGTGCACAATACCCGATGTCGGGTCAGGGCCAAGAATGAAGTTACTTTTTACAGTAGCCACCCTCAACCTAGGCTTTGGACCTAAGTCGAGGTGCACATGTCCAAGGAGGGATCGGGGCCAACATAGTAGATTATGGGAAGGTGAGTTCAGGTTTTAGAAAGAAATGGTCTAATTTTAGGCTCAAAGCATTTGGATCAAAGGGAGCATTTATTTCATTTGGTGGGATCCTTCTTTTAGGCAATTTGTGGACTTATCAGAACAAGGGCCCATGATCACTTCCTAGCCTCTAGAGTGAATTGTCTTAGCAGGACTAATTGGGCAAGTTCTAGTTTTGCACAAAAACTGTTTGAACAATCAACTATTCTCACACACTCTTGGCACATAGTTTTATTATCAGATTATCAGATTACCCAGTTCAAGTTTCAACTTAGGTCATGCCATCAAGTTGATTCATTATCATGTCATACTCAGAGCCAACACATTCAACTTATCTTAGCCTACAAATTCTAGCATACATCACAAAATTTGGATGGGTGTCAATATATTTTATCAGCTATCATGCTTCATTAGTTTTCATACTTCTACACATACGATCCTAACACATACCGGTTTAACAGAAATTAAACAGTCTCTTGGGGAAAAAGAACACAAGCAAGAAAATCCCAAGAGAGGATTTATAAGTTGGATTACTCAGACTTCACCCTATAACTCACAATCCATTTACCCCACCCCCAACAAAAATAGATGTGATTGTCCCCAATGCATACAAAAACAATAAAAGATACTGGATTGGGTGAAGCAAACCAGTGGCGCATAGCGCCGAAACATCATCAACAAGCGGGTGGGTCCGGTTTCTTGGAGCCCGCTGGAACCATACTTAGATCACCCTCAGTAGCGCCCACATCATCCATCATAGCACCCTCAGTAGTGCTCTCGATCACTCTACCCGCACCATCAGTGGTGCTCACAACGTCCCTCACAATAGGCGGGACCTCTACAACTAGGGCAGAGCTTGATGCCCCTGCAACACTCTCACGCACCCTTCATTGGCGCAACTTTTTATCTAAAGTTGAAGCCTTCCTAGCCTCCTTCTCCTGCCTACGTTGTCTCTTTTGGGATTTTTCCTCCTCAGTGCGACTAGATCGGTGACTCTTACCTTTGGTATGTGTCGGCTCAGGCCCCTCATCGGTGGTCCCACTGAATAAAGCATCCAGCACCATATCATCAGCCAACGCAGTAGGTGCAGCCTGAGGCTCAACTATAGGGGTGGCAAGAATGGCATCAACGTCGGCCCGGAGACTGGCAAACTCGGCCTGAAAAGAGGATAGATCTATGGTCGGGGTTGATCGCTCGAGGACTCACAATTCAAAGGCATCGAGGCACTTATTTACGGCCTGGACCTTTCGGTCCATCATGCCTTCCATCCTTCGCTCCATTCTAGCCTCGGACTCGGCTATCAACTTTTGCATCCAAAGCTGGATGTGATATAGCAGTGTAGCCATTTGAGCCTCTAATTTATGTACTCTGGCCAACAGGACAACAACAGCTCCTAATGGTGGTGTGGACCTGGATGAGCTAGAAGCACTACTAGCAGCTGGGAAGAGGAGGTCGGGACAGTATCGGTGTGCTCTGGAATAATGGGGTCACCGCCCTGTGCCTGCCCCATCGTGTCTGCAAGATCTGTGCCCAATGGAGGTACCTCAACCTGGGGCTCTCTGCGAGGTGCTGCCATATTTGCCTCATCACGAATGAGGCCTATATCCAAAGTCCCAGTAGGGTGGATCAACCTATCACAATGCCAGATCGGCACTCCAGAGTCCCTGCACAATTGGAAAATCAAACATAGAAAGGGGTAAGTAGTGGAGGTCTTCAATGCCCTCTCGTGAATATCTGCCAGCAGCATGCGGGCAAAGTCAATCTTCAATCCTGCTACCAATGCTGCAACCATGACCGCTCTGTCCCATGTAAGTTGGTTTGTCATCTTTTGTAGGTGACACCTTGTTACGCACCAACAACCAGAAGAACTTGGTCACAAATTTTAATGTGGCCTTTCGGATACCCAACCTTGGTGTGGTGACCCATTCCGCATGCTTGCCATCTGCAGCAATGTATTTAGCCAACCATAGTATGACAGCCTCTCGCTGCTCAGCATTCCTCTGGAAAGCGCCGCTCCGCACGATGTCCCATCTGTAATCAAACTCTGCGGTGTTTAGTGACCAAGAGTGACCCGTGGTAGGACCATAAAGAAAGTGACTGATGGTGGCATGTGATATGTCCACCTGACAACCTCGGACCATAGTGGAAGTGAGAGGGTCCTGGGCTATGGATTTTGACTGTTTGGAGATCGAACCACGGAGAGTGGCGGGATAGGAAGCGTAGAACTCCCGTACAATCTCCTCACTATAAGTCCCTGGGTCTCGAGCCGTCCAGTCACACTTGTGAAGTTTAAAAAACTGGTGGATGTCGGGGACAGTGTGCAAGCTCCCTGTGAGGACTATGCGCTCCTCTGTAATAAGTCGGGCCATCTTCTCTTTTTCATTTATCATCTTGGCATCCCGATAAATTTTCCATTGGCCCTCAACATACCATATATTTGGCTCGCCAGCCACTGGAGTAGGGTCATCATTCTTTGGTGCTGGTACTGATTCCGAGCTACTGGCATCATCAGACGAGGTTGCTTGTTCATTTTTGCTGGACCCCGTGGCTGATTTATCATTGGACCCCGAAGCATGGGCAGACTCAGAGCCTAAAGCATGGCTAGACTCAGATACCGAAGCATGGGTAGACTCGGAGCAAGACGTAGACACATTAGCTGAACCGGAAGCAGCCCCAGTTAGCGACCCGATTAGTGTGTGCTCCTTATCAGACTGGGAGATAGTGAGTACATCGGGAATCACCTTCCGGGGGCTGCCTCTGGTGGCTCGGAGTGCCGTGGGAGAAGTCCTTGTGTTGGGAGGAACGTATGATGGATCTTTTTTTGTGTCCGTGTCTTCATCGATTAACCTGAAGTTAGGAGCAACATATTTTGACTTCCCCTGTTTTGAGTAGGTGACTAGCTTCTTGGGGGCTATCGTACCTGTGGAAGCAATATTAGTGCCAAAACTAACTATAAACACACTCGAAAAAAAATTAGAACTAAAAACGAACAGTAACAAAGACCCAAAAAAATTTCAGACAGTGGCTGCAGTGGTCATCCACGAAGGGGACCTACGGTCCGTAGACTGATCTACGGTCTGTGGAACCCTTTTGTAGATCAGAGGACCAACAATATTAGTCCCAGATGGAAACCACAAATGTATAGAATGGTCCGTAGATTGATCTACAGACCGTAGTCCACATCTGTGGTTTCACACTTGGTGAAATTTTCAAGTGCATCCAACCACGAACCTAATCTACGGTCCGTAGATGGGGTATCGTGGATGTGATCTGTGCCAGGTTTTAGCCATTCTTTTTGAAGCCCACACCTTAGACCATTATCAACAATATCCTAGGCTAACCATGCATTTCAACATTTAATCATGCTAGCTTGTCATTCTCACGATTCCGATTAATCATTTTAACATGTATGTAAGACAAACTTTGGAACCCTAAGTTGAAACTTACATTTAGACTTATAATCACATACGACGAGGCAACACAATCACTATCTATCGTTCCAAGGGTATTGTAACTTCCTATTTTATCATGCAATTTCATCTAACAATTACCCAAGGTCAAGACCTAATCCCTGACTTTCCATAATCTATTAATGAATCGAAATTCAAAGTGAGGAGAAAGTCCATTACCTTATAGCAACGGGAATGGGGTGATTGTGTGATGACTTATGCTTTCAAGGCCAAAAACCACGTCTTCGGTACTAACCCAAACACTGGACCTTTTTGTGGAATATGGAATGAGTAGTATTCAGAATGGAAAGGATTCGTGGGGATTATGGGGGAATGGAAGGGATGATTTTATGGGGGAGTTATGGAGTGATTTAGGGGAGGTGAAGTGTTTGAAACGGTTGGGGAGTGAATGGAGGGAAGTGGAAATGATTTAAAATTAGGGGAATTTTAAATAAGGGGGTCCGGGTTGGGTCATACAGAATTAGGGTTTTGGACCCAAGAGACCCCGTCTACGGTAAGTAGGTCAATCTACAGTCTGTAGATTGGGACCGTAGATCACTCTTACACTTGGAAAAGTTTAGGGGCTTACCTGGGATCTACAGACACCATCCACGGTTCGTGGATGGATCGACGGACCGTCGATGTGGTCCGTAGACCTCTGCACCAAACCATTTTCTGCAGATTTTTCATAGCGTACCTGGACATGTACCAACCAATATGCTAATTCTAGCCAACACTAAAAAAACTAAATCACCTATCTAAATTAATACAGAGAATCAACTAAAAAAAAATGAAACTGCTAGATGGAAAACAAAAACCTATCGTTGGTTAGATTGTATATCTTGGGTTGCCTCCCAAGCATCTCTTGATTTAACATCGCGGCATGATGTAGGCCTCTTGATTACTCAGACTTTATCAAGATGATAGGCCTCCACAACTTCTTGCACACTTTCTGCGTTTCCCAGATAGATCTTGATCCTTTGCCCGTTAACCATGAACCTTGTTCCGTCACTGTTCTCAAGCTCAACCGCTCCATGAGGATGCACTTTTGTGAGCAAAAATGGCCCGGTCCATTTGGACTTGAGTTTGCCCGGAAACAAGTGCAACCTAGAGTTGAATATAAGCACAAGATCACCCACAACAAGTTATCGCTTTTCAATTCTTTGATCATGATACCTCTTCATCTTCTCTTTGTACAAGGCTCAACTTTCATAAGCTTTTAGGCGAAACTCATCAAGCATATTCAAGTCATTCATCCTTTGATTAGATGCGGCGCCCCAATCCAAATTTAGCTTCTTCATCGCCCACAAAGCCTTTTGCTCTAGCTCTACCGGTAAATGGCAAGATTTCCCATATACTAGTTGGTAAGGAGACATACCTATGGGAGTCTTGTATGCAGTGCGATAGGCCCACAGAGCATCATCAAGCTTCCTTGATCAATCCGTTCTACTAGAATTCAGTCTTCGCCAAAATCTATTTGATCTCTCGGTTGGACACTTCAACTTGCCCACTAGTCTGCAGATGGTAAGGAGTGGATACATTGTGGCGGACACCATATTTCTCAAGAAGTGCCTTGAACAACTTATTACAGAAGTGGGAACCTCCATCACTGATAATCGCCCTCGGTGTACCAAAGCTGGAGAAGATATTATTTTTCAAGAATGCAGTGACACTTTTACCTTCATTGTTGGGGAGTGCAACTGCTTCCACCCACTTCGATACATAATCAACCGCAACAAGAATATACTTCATCCCATGTGAACTCACAAATGCACCCATAAAATCAATGCCCCATACATCAAACAACTCTATCACCAATATAACATTCATAGGAAGCTCTTGCCTCTTCGAAATCCCTCCTGCTCTTTGGCAACGATCACAACACTTGGCGAAATCATGAGCATCTTGGTGGATAGTAGGCCAGTAGTACCCACACTACAAAATCTTATGTGCAATTTGAATACCACTATGATGCCCACCAATAGGCGATGAATGAAATGCTTCAAGTACACTCATCATCTCAATCTTGGGTACACAATGACCAATAATTCCATCTGCACAACTACGATACAAGTAAGGCTGATCCTAAAAGAATTTCTTCACATCATGCATAAATTTTTTCCTTTGGTGAAAAGACAAATCCCGGGGAACAATATCGCTTGCCAAATAATTAGCAAAGTCTGTGAACCAAGGAATCAGATCATGAGAAGCAGCCAATACCTGTTCATCTGGAAAAGCATCATTAATTTTAGCCCCATCATCAAGCTTTAGCAAAGCCTCTTCCTCCAATCTGGACAAGTGATCGGCAACGTGATTTTCGGTCCCCTTTTTATCTTTTACCGCAAAATCAAACTCTAGCAGCAATAATACCCATCTAATCAACCCGGTTTTGTATCCTTCTTTGCCTTCAAATATCTCAATGCAGAATGGTCAGTATGCACTATGACCTTGGTACCAAGCAAGTAGGATCGAAATTTCTCGAATGCGAAAACCACCGCAAGAAGCTCTTGTTCAGTCACAGTATAATTCTTCTGGGCCACATTTAGAGCCTTGCTAGCATAGTAAATAGGGTGGAGGATTTTCTCTCGCCTCTATCTCAATACCACACCAAGCGCCACGCCACTTGCATCATACATTACCTTAAGCGGTTGTCCCCAATCCGGTGAAATAATGATAGGTGCAGTAACTAACTTCTCCTTCAACTTTTCAAATGCTCTACGACAAGCATCATCAAAATAGAACTTACACTCCTTCTCGAGCAATTTGCCCAAAGGATGTGCAATTTTATTACTTCAACTTTCGCTTTATCTACCTCAATGCCCTTTTCAGAAATTTGATGACCTAGAACTATCCCTTCTTTCACCATAAAGTGGCACTTCTCCCAATTCAGCACCAGATTGCAATTTTCAAACCTTTTAAGTACCTCAGCCAAATGATTCAGACATCGATCAAAAGAGTCACCTACCACAGATAAGTCATCCATAAATACCTCAATAGTTTCCTCCACCATATCAGAGAATATCGACATCATAAAATGCTGAAAGGTCGCTGGAGCATTGCACAACCCAAAGGGCATCCGTTTGAAGGCAAAAGTCCCATAAGGGCACATGAAGGTGGTCTTCTGTTGATTCTCCGATGCTATATAAATCTAATTGTAGCCCGAATAACCATCAAGAAAACAATACCAACCCTTACCAGCAAGTCTATCCAACATCTGATCCATGAACGACATAGGGAAATGGTCCTTTTCTGTCCAAGCATTTAGCTTCCAGTAGTCCATACAGACTCTCCATCCAGTCACGGGCCGCATCGGAACATGCTCGTTTCTCTCATTAGGAACCACAATAATCCCACCTTTCTTGGGCACACATTGAACAGGGCATACCCAACTACTATTTGCAATAGGATAGATAACTCTAGCATCAACCCACTTGATGATCTCCTTTTTAACTACCTCTTGCATAGGTGGATTTAATCTTCTTTGGTGCTCAATACTAGGTTCGTGATCTGGCATGAGTTGGATTTTGTGGGAACAAATACCAGGAGGAATCCCAATAATATCCTCAATAGTCTACCCAATAGCTCACTTGAACCTCTTTAACACAGTCACCAAACACTCTACTTGTCTCACATTTAGATCTACCGCAATGATGACCGGCAAAGTGTTATCTCTGCCCAAGAATACATACCTCAAATGTGGTGGTAGAGCTTTAAGCTCCAATTTCAGTGCCTCCACAATAGATGGTCTCGCCGGTGGAGACTCACGATTCTTCATGTCTAACTCATACTTCTTTTATTTTGATCGATATTCACACCTATCTAGTGTAGCTACCAACTCATCATACTTTTCAATACCATTACTATCGAAATTCATCTTAACTGCTGCTAGTGCCTCAGCACCGAGTCGCTCTTCAATTTCTACTTCTGTTCCACTCTCAACTCTGAAGTTATAGCAGATACCGTTTGGAGCTCACCACTTTGCTTCATAGACCTACAAATATTGAAAGTTGTTTCTTCATTATTCAGTCTGAACTTCATATGTCCCTTCTCCATATCAACCAATGCACGACCTGTGGCAAGGAATGGTCTCCCAAGGATGATGGGAACATCAAAATCAACCTCACAGTCAAGAATCACAAAATCCGCTGGAAAGATGAACGACTCCACTTTTACTAGCACATCATGGAGTACACCAATGGGCCTTTACGGTTTGATCGGCTATAAGTAGCCGCATCGTAGTAGGCTTTGGATCCCCTAGACCCAATTTCTTATAAATAGACAGTGGCATGAGGTTGATGCTAGCACCAAGATCACACAATGCCTTAGCAAAGTGTAACAACCCTATAGTACATGGGATCGTGAAAGCACCAGGGTCTTCCT